>JBBYHO010110789.1:48060-107008 GCA_038382025.1 Adansonia gregorii | reverse complement strand
TAGCCCGGACAAAATAAGGTGTGTACAATGCATTGTTCAACTTATCAATACTTTAATACTAAGTATCGATACTTCAGGGTTTTATTAATTAGGAAATAGCCTAATTCGTAGAGTATTATTAGTTGTATCGACACCTCTCTTCAACCTTTGAAATTTTGATCATTAAAAGCTTAAGTATCAATATCTCGAGGTTTACTATCAACACTTAGGACATGTTTTGCATGAAATGCACTATTTTGTGTTAGTGTAAGCCTTGCAAGCCAACTGCCTGAGCTTGTAATATACACCAGCTATTAGTATTTTCATGTAATTCATATTATGATTTTATTAATGTAATATAAGGTATTTATTTATCCATAAAATTATTCGATAATAGTTATTTATATCTTAAATAGATAAAGCCCTTGAAACACGATGGCCTTGCAAAGTATGTAATGAGTTACACTGATAAGATCCTTATGCGTCAAAGTTGTATTTCTAAAAATGTTCCTGGTCACCGTATTATCAAGACAAGGCATTGACAATGCAAAAAGATTAGCATATGCTAAGCCTCCATGCATTTGTTGCATATAACCTTTTAATTTCATTACTTAAAGTGTAAAGGTACTTGATATAGCATATGGATGCCTGTTATGAGAACAAGTTAACTAAACATTACTTGCTAAGAGAGTTTTATTTGGTATTTCTCTCAAATGTCTTTAGAAATACTCTTATGTGTCAGTAGTGTAAGTGATCCTTAGACTTATGAAACTAGGTTATCTTGCAAGGGGATTCTTATACTTTGAGATCATCACGAACAAGTCCATAATAGATGGATGCTTATGGTAGAGAGTTTTAGGTATGACATGAAGCATACTGAAGGTAGATGAGTGGTCCAAAGAGGATTTATAACCTTAGTGATATGAAAAGACATATCCCAATTGTTCCTAGCTCATGTTAACTCAATGTCCTTGGCCAAGGCAATATTGAACGTGGAGTAAACACATAAATGTTGCATAGTGATATGGATATTGTTAAGAGTAGACATGGCACCAAGCTCTTACCCATTATGGGATATATGATGATAGGATTGAATTACACTGAGATATTTTACACTGAAGGGCTTGTCAAAACCATCTTGATACTTTTTGCACATTGGGTGGCATAATGCATTACTAGATGCTAATCTTGTTCTGTAAATATAATTATTCTTAACTGAATAATTTATATTTATTGCTAACATGATAAGGGAATATTGTATCACACACATAAGGCTAACTTATGGAAATTAAAATGGGATTGGGCTTAAATACCTAAAGAGTAAAGTTACTTAAGCATAAAGTTGACTAGTTGAAAAGATAAAGGCTCAGGTAAAAATATAAATAATATGATATCACATTTACACTAGGTATTTAAACCCTATTTTACCATCCCTCATAATATAAAAATAACCCTAAAAACTGCTTGGTATTTCACAAAAAGAAAACTGTAGCATTTTGAGGCTTAAATATAGCTTCCTTATGATCTGTGAAGAGAAATTATTTCGTTTCTTTTCTTTAAAATTTGGCATGTAGATTGTCTCCCAAGGAAAGGTTTTTGAAACCTAAGCAAATTTGGTTTAAAAAAAAAGATGAACTATGAAGAAAAAAGTTAGTAATTAGTTTTTAAACTTTCTTTTCACCAAATTGTGAAATTTATTTTAAGTATGATGTCACAATCAAAATTTTTGTTTTTTAGAAAGTTTTTGAGTCCTTTTTCACAAAATTTGTGAAATTAATTGTTGTATATTTCTACTGATACCTGTATAGTATTTATGTCGATTTTCAATTTAAAAAATAAAAAAATTATGGAGAAAAATTTTGTGTTGGCATTTATACCAAGAGGTTACAAATTCTCAAGTCAATTTTAATTTTTAACGGTGTTGCGAGTTTTCTTTTCACAAGGCCATTTTTATAATCTTTTAACTTTCAAATTTTTGATCCATTTTTATCATTAAATACTTTTGATAAAAAATAAAATTGGGTTTGGTAATTTTTTTCCTAAACTTGAATTCCTATTGGAATTTTCTTTTTTAAATAAGAAATTTTCTATTCTATAAGGCATTTTTTGCAAAATCTTTTCAAGTTTAGGAATTTTGACTTTTTATATACTTTTGCTTAAAAATTTCGGTGGCTCATTCTTTTTAGATTTAAATTCATCTTTTAATTTTCCATTTCCTTCTGATACAAAACTTTCTTCTGTAAGAGTTGTTCTTGTAAACTTTCTACAGGTTTGAAATTTTTAATTTTCTCATTTTTTTCGCACATGAGATTTTTCAATTTATTTACATTTTTCTAGAATTCAACACTTGGAATTTTTATTAAATATTTTAGTATGAATTCATGCATTAATATCCTACGTAGAATGTTAGTGCATGAAATTTCCATTAACCCCTTTTTTTAGCATGAAAATTATCTCTCTGATAATTAAGATTTTGAGAATTTCTTATTTTTTTAATTTTAAATAAATGCCTTTAGAATTTTTTTAGATTTTTTATGCAAATTTTCTTAATTAGATTTTTACACATTAATTTTATTAATTAAGTTTTCCTTAAGGATCTTTATTTGAAATTGCTACATGATTAAATTCTTAATTGAATTTATCGCATGCGGAATTGTAATTCATCACTTGACTACATGGATTATAATCCAAGTTTATTCTTCACAATTTAGTCCTTCCAACTAAATTTGTTCCATTTGATTTTTTTTAATTGGAGTGTTATACATTAATTTTTTCTATTCATTTTTTTCGAAGGCTTTTAATTAGAATTTTAAATGATTAAATTCTTTATTGAATTTTTATCACATGTAAAATTATAACTAATCCTTATGTACATGAATTCTTACATTTGATTTCTAGTTAAGGACTTGTTACACATGATTCATTAATTAATTTTCATACACATGTGTAAACACCTTATTTTATCTGAGCTCCTAATTGACCTTTTTTCGATTTTGGGGGCTAAATGGAATTTTCTAGTTATGGATCTTCTCGGATGAGTTATGATTGACAGAATGATCCAGTTAAGGTTTTGTTTAGTTCCTATAAGCTTCGTTTTAATGAAATGAGGTATCTGAACTTGATTATTTGATTTAGTGGGTTGATGCTAGATTTTAAAAAATTGAGACCCAAGTCCTAAAAATTTGAGAATGTCAAAAGTTGATCGATTTATGTCTTTTAAGGTGATTAGAGTGATTACTAAGGTTATTTGGATAAAAAAAGGACTTGTTTTAGAAGTTCAAATCAAAATTCAACGTAGTGGCAAAGTCAATTATAAAAGTCAACTTTTAGCTTAGAATTGGATTTTGAAATTGGAAAAATTCCACGACTTGGATTTCAAAATTGATTGCACCAAAATAAAATTGAGCATGGACTTTAGGGTGAGAAGGTGTAATCAAGACTAGGTCACGAAAGAACCTTAGGAATTTAGAAAACTGAGAATTCCGTAGGCTTAATCTAGGAGGTCTAGAATAGGAAATTTCAGATTTTGTAAAGAAAGTTATTAGGACACATTTTTACTATAGGAAGGAACATTTAGTAGTAGTTTTACATAGATAAATCATGGTCAATTGAATGGAATAAAAAAATTATACATAGATTAGTATAAAAATAAAGTTTTGCTTGAATTCAACATGTGGTTAATGTGCTAATTTGTTTATCTTTCATTAATGGCAATAATGTAATTTCCTTTAAAATTAGCTATAAGGTTAATGATTAAGCTAAGATCACCCAAAGGTGATTAAAGCTTAAATCTCCCATTTAGAGAAAACTATTAGCCTTCCCTAGAAACATTTTTCCTCTTTATATAAAGAGAGAAAATTAGCCAAGAAGGGCTGAAATCCCTCTTCGGTGAAAGGTTTCTAGGAAATTCCATTAATTTCTTTTTAATTTTTATTTTTGTTAATTTATTTATTAATTTATATTTTCAATTTTTCCAAGGTATGTAAGCCTTAATTAATTCAACCAATTTAGTCAAAACGCCTAAAGTGGGTAACCCTAGGCTTTATTATAATTTAAGAAATATTAATTTAATATATGGTTAAAAATAACTAAATTAGTTAAAGAAAAATTAAATTTCAGTCAAACTAATTCCCGTAACTGAATCACTAAATAAGCTTATTGGGCTTGTAGAAAATAAAATGGGTTTGGGAAAAAAAATAAAAAATGGGCTTGGCAAGGTTATTGGGCTTGTTATGAAATTATTAGGTTTGTTAGGCCTATTTACAAAATTTGAAAATTTTTGGCCAATTAAGGAAATTTGACCCAAAATAAAAATAAAAATAAAAATTTTTCATCAAATTCTAAGTGTTGAACTCTAAAGGAAAATTTTGAGAAATTTTACATGTAAGAAAAAGGTAATTAAAAATTCTAAGATCTTAAAATTTTATGAGAAAAATCTTTATGAAAAAAATTGATATTTAAAAAAATTTAAAGCTCATCGAATTAAATTGAATTTTCAAAAACTGAGTTACTATGAATTTAATGAAAATATTTGAAGAATTTTGAAAATTATAAACTTAGAAAAATCCTATTGAAAAAAATTTATGAAGTAAAAAACTCTGCATCTTAGAAATGAGAAATTTCCAAAAATAAGTTCAAATTTTATAAAAATTAATTTTATTCAAAATATTAGTAAAAAAATTAATAAAAATGAAAACTTGAAATTTGAAACAAATTTTACCTCAAAAACACGATTATGGTGCTCTTGGTATTGTGAAAAATTCAAACGTAAGTCCCAAAGTTCAGAGCTTAACATCTCATGGTATAAAATACCAATACAATTTATGCCTTGAATATTTCTGATTTTTCAAGATGAGTGCTGGCATAAATATTATAAAAAATCATTAAAAATATATGACGGTCAACTTCCCAAATTTTACAAAAAATTCTCGAAAAGTTCCTAATAATGAAAAATTTGATCGTGATATCATCTACAGAAATAAATTTTAAAATTTCAAAAGGATAAATTTAAAAGCTAATTTTTTACCTGGATATTCATTTTTTATCCAAGATTGGCCTTCGAAATGGCATTTTCCTTTCACATGCAAATGCAACTATTTAAGTATGGCTGAAAAGTTTTTGAAGACATCTAGTCCACTTAGAGAAGTCAACCCTTATTAGGACAATCGCCTCATTATGATTTTGGATATTTTAGGATTGTCAGGGAAAGGGTTCGGGCAACGTGTCTAAGGCTGGTCCCTTTTGGCCATTGCTAAGGATCAAGAACAGGGTAAGGACGTAATAGACACGATTTTGTTTTAGCCTTGATAAGCTCTTATACAGATAGGCCAACTGTATTGAAGAGAACCTAGAAAAACTCTATCGATTTTTTTGCTTAATTAGATGAAGCTGACTTAAATCCTACTTCATCTACCTTATAATAGGATTGAGTAAAGAGGTTAACCCTTTTCAACTACTTTACATGAGATTGCATGGAGAGGCCCTTTTTTTTAAAAGCCTTCTTCACCTACCTCACACAAGATTATGCGAAGAGGCAATTTTCTTATATCCTTCTTCACCTTTCATATGATCGAATGAATATGACATCTTACATAAAAACTTGCCTATCTTTAAGGGGATCAAACAAAGTTGACTTAAATCTGACTTCACTTACCTTTCATAGGATCAAGTAAAGAGGATAACTTACTGAAATCTTTGCTTACCTTTCACAAGATCAAATGAAGTAAATTTAAATCTACTTCACCTACTTTTCATAGAATTAAATGAATAGGATAACTTACTAAAAGCTTCACCTACCCTTTATGGGATCAAAGAAGTAAATTTAAATCTTATTTCACTTGCCCTTCACAGGATCAGATGAAGAGGATAACTAATTAAAAACTTTGCCTACCCTTCACAAGATTGAACCAAAATGACATATAACTCAAAAACTTTAATCCTACTTCAATTATCGAAGAGGATAACTAACTAAAACTTTACCTACCCTTCATGGGATTGAATGGAGTAATTTAAATCCTACCTCATCTACCTTTCACAAGACCAAATGAAGAGGATAAATAATTGAAAGCTTTGCCTACCTTTCACGAGGTAGAACAAAGAAGACATATAACTCAAAAACTTTAATCTTACTTCATTTACCTTGAGGATAACTAACTAAAAACTTTGCCTACACTTTATAGGGTCGAATGAAATAAATTTAAAACCTACCTCACCTATGTTTCATAGGATCGCATGAAGAGGATAACTAATTAAAAATTTGGCATACCATTCATGGGATTGAATGAAGAGGGCATATAACTCAAAAACTTTAATCCTACTCACCTACTTTTCACAAGATCAATTAAGAGGATAACTAGCTGAAAACTTTGCCTACCTTTCATGAGATCGAATGAAGTAAATTTAAATCCTACCTCACTCACCGTTTATAAGATCAAGAGAAAAAGATAATTGATTGAAAACTTCGCCTGCCTTTTATGGGATCAAATCAAGTAAATTTAAACCCTACCTCATTTACCTTTGATAGGATCACATAAAGAGGACATATATTTTATACATCATAAGGATTCTTGTAAGTCAATAAGGCCTTATCAGTCTAAGCCTTATTGTTGCCAATTTCTTTTCCTCTTGAAATGTTTGCCCCTTAAAATTCTTCTTCTAATTTTCACTCTAGGAGCCTGGGAATTGTTTATTTTTTCCTGAAAGGTCTTTAAATATTGAATTAGTATTCCAATTGGATAAGTATCTATTTAAGGCATATTTACAAACTGCCATTGAATTTGTAAGAAGTATCACCATTCATCGATATTTCAGGATTTATGAAATGAGATTACCTTCTCATTCTAACCGGTGAAAGAATCTGTTTGATAAAAGAACTATGCAAATTTCAAAATAATTTCAACCATGAATTTTTTAGTATCAGGGATAATGGATATGTTATCTTTATTTCTTAGTAATTTCTTACGATTGTTGATCACCATTTAAGGCATCTTTGAATGAGATGAGAAAATAAATTTGGAGGTACAAATGGGGTGGCACTGCTAAAATTTGGTTTGAAGAAATTGATACAATAAGGTTAAGGTTTATCAATACCAAAATTTAGGTGAATATTTCTTTTATGAGAATTCCTTGAAAGGCAAACAATCAAGTTATGGCATCCTTATAATCTTCAAATACAATAGCTCAACAAGTCTTAAACTAATGTTAGTAAATACCAAGTCTTAAAAGGTTAATTCAAAAAGTATTTGATAAGCACAAATTTCTAAGGTAGGGCATGAAAGTTCTAGAAGGTTATCTTAAATTAAATCAATTTTGGGCAGTTGACTCAACCTTTTATTGATGTCATGAAATTTCCAGAGGTTTGAGATTATTTCTAGATTTGCATGGAAGGGTTTTTTTTTTTTTGTGGCTACCTTTTCCAGTGTGTAAACAATTCCTACACCTTTAAACTTATTCTTGATTGCCTTTTTCAGATTGTCACTCTAAAACTTCATTTTTAATTGATTCCCCCACCATATTCTTGAGGAATTAAAAATTATCCAAGAAGGTGAATTTGAAAGAAACTTCCTAAGAATGGCTTAATAGCTCAAATAGCTATGTTTGATCAAGATGGACTTTTGCAGATACATAATGTAAGCTATGGTTCATGTTTAGAAAGAAATGATATATAAGCCCAAATCAAATGCTTAAGGGTAATTAAATCAAGGATCATTTCCCTTTGGAAGGAATTGAATCTAGCGTGTCTTTCAAGATAAATGAATCTTTGTTTCTCTTTATTTTTTTCTTCGTCATGTTTTTCTTCAATTTTCATTCTAAAAGAACTTGAAATTTTTTTCTTTTTTTTACTTTGAATATTTAAACTTGAAATGTGAATTTTTTTTTTCACTTTGCATATTTGAACTTGAAGTTTGAACTTTCTTTAGTCTTTAAAATTTGCCTTATGACATCTAACTTGTTCTTCTTGTAACTTTAGAATGGAATTTGCCCTTTCTGATCTTGAAGCTTTGCTTCACTTGCCCTCTAGTGTGGAAGGTGATCCTTGATTAAAGTTCAAATAAAGAATAAATTATCAAGCTCAAAGAAAACTACAAAGGGAATAATTTTTTGCTAATGTCAAAGGATAGAAAGATGGTCATTTGTCATTTCAAGCAAAACCATTTTAACTAGCAAGCATTTCGATATGAAGAAAGATAATTCCCTTTTCGAAATCATTTTAAATAGTTCAATAACATGAAATTGCACTCAATTTTTAAAGGCTTAACTTATGACCCTCAACATTTTTAGCTTCATAATCACTAATAGATCATGGTTCTAGTTGAGCCTTTAATAAAGAAATTGAATTAGTATGGGAAAACTTTAAATCCTATATTTTATGTATCAAGCATTGGATTAAAAAGGCTTTATTCAAAGAAAAAAGAGATTCTTGGCCAGTGTTTCATTTTATTCTTTCTGAATTAAGGATTTAAAAGAGTGTCATAAAAGTTATGGTGAAAAGTTATCCAAATGAGAGAGATCTCGGAATTACTATCATTAGTTTAACAAATGCCAAACTATCGATATTTAAATCTTTTAGGAGCATAACCTGTTAGTTCAACCTTCAAGGAATTTAGAAAAAGAACATTTGTGTGTTAAAGGTCTATGGTTGTGAAAGGTCTATGATTAAATGTCTAGGACAAAAATATATGTGAAAGTGATAGACCTTTTCGAGAGAATTCAACCTATTAGTGATTATTTACTAAAAAATTTTTTTTCAAAATGTTCTCATTGTCCTAGATACTGGAATCATTATCAACAAAATTCATAGTTTCGAAAAAGAAATGTATAGAGTTTTAGAGTCAAGAAAAAACTGCCTTTAATTGGCATACTACCATAAAGTTGATGACGTTTAAACCAATCATCCTTGATAGTTGTCTCATCAAATTTTGCCAGATTGGCACCCATGAATGCTTATATTTTTCTTTTCCTTCTAGGGATTCTTTTAAAGAGGTTTGCTTTTTTCTCTCATCAGGGAAGTGTTTTGACCATCACTAGAAACTTTGGATATACCACCAAAGATTTTGAAAACTCTCTAAAATGCTTCGAATTTCACCATTGAAGACTTTGAAAACTTTTTTAAATGCTTCAGATTGACCATCAAAGACTTTGAAAACAATTTTACAGTACTTTAAATATCAACATCGAAGCGTTTGAAAGCTTTTTATAAAATGCCTCAGATATGACCACTAAAGACTTTGAAAACACTTTTACAAGGCTTCGGATATACCGTCGAAGACTTTGAAAGCACTTTTTTAAATTGCTTTGGATGTTACCATCAAAGATTTTGAAAACATTTTTTTTAAATACTTTGGATATTACCACTGAAGCTTGAAAACTCTTTTAAATGCTTCAGATTTCACCATAAAAGACTTTGAAAATATTTTTACAGTGCTTCGAATATCACCACTGAAGACTTTGGAAGCTCTTTTTAAAATGCTTTAAATGTCACCATCAAAGTTTTGTCTTCAAAAACTTTTTTGGACGCTTTGAATATAACCACCAAAGACATTGTTTTTGAATGCTTCAAATATCACCATCGAAGCCTTGTCTTCAAATATCACCATCGAAGACTTTTTTGAATGATAACTTTTTAATGCTTCAAATGTCACTATCAAAGCCTTTTCTTTGAATATCACTATCGAAGACTTTTTTAACCCCTAAATGATACTGATGCATTGCCCTAATTTGACTTTTTAGGTTTATGCACTTTCTTTATACTTTTATACAGTACCATGATCTTCTTCTAGTCCTTTTAATTTTATTTCTATGATAGGTTTGGTCTTTGACATCTTATGCTAGTGAAATGCTCCGCATTAATACTGTTTTGATTCTAGATTTTGTGATGCTGTTGCTGACTAATAGCATATAGTTGTTTGATAAAAGACGTGGATACAACTTTCATCTTCTATGCACCTGCTAAGGTTACTAAATGAGGAAAGGTTAGGGATGAGGACACAATTTGAATGGATTCTTTGTTTTCCCAAATTTTTATGGTCCTCGCTTTCATTGACTGTGACTTATTGGCATTTATTGATAGAGTCACTTTCTTATTCCATATATACTACCTATTGCCCCTTGAAGAGCTTTAGGGTTAACATGAATATGTTTAGAGACTAGCTCTTACGTGTTATGTACCATAAGGTGGTTACCTTTCAGCTTGCACTCCCTCAGATCTTCGATAAAAGTGTTGGTATGATAGGGACTATTTGGAAATTCCTTTGGTCAAAGGCTTTGCTTTCATGAAGACTTTTACTCCATAACTCATTTTTTTCTTTTTTACTTCTTTAAGTGGCTTAAAGTATTTGGGGCTCCCATTTCCCTTCATTGTTTTGAACTTATTTCAACTTGTTCTATCGAGTAATATCTCTTTTTTTTAATCACGTGATTCCGTATTATTTCTCTAACTACTCCTTCTAAGCTCTTGACCTTATTTATCATCCATCAAGTTGATTTTCATTACCCAAATTTCATGTTCGTGCACTCCTTCAATCGATTCCAAAAAGCTAATTCTTGCCTCTAAATGGTTATCTATTTCTTGATCTTTAAGATACAATAAATAGAAAAATTTTAGTGTATTGTAAAAATTATGCATACATAAGCATATGAAAATGTGAACTTTAAAAATGTAAAAAGAAATGCATGAATGATGTCATGCCAAAAAGAAAAAAAAAGATCATAATATAACAAATTAATGCGTGAACAGGCAAAGGAATTTACACCCGACAGGTTTTTTGCTAGCCCAAACAAAGGTTAACACCTCAGAAGGCAGAGCTACTTCATCTTTTCCTAAAATATCATATAATTTATGCCCCTTCCATATGCCTGGAGGAGAATTTAATGCATGCACATGTGTACAGTGTGTGCAGGGGAACAAACTTGCCTTTTATGACTTCTCTTTTGAAAAAATAAAAACCCTATCCTAAATTCCCTTAAAAATAATGCTGCAAAGGAAACACAAAGGTTGGTAAAAATATGAACAATATATGCCAAAATTTGCATAAAAATATAACAAAAATTTTTGTTTTAAAAATATCGAGAATTATAGTTAAAAACCAGTTAAAATCAAATTAATCAAAATTTAGTTAACATGTGATTAATTTGGGCCTAACTCTCTAATCTATCCCCAGTGGAGTTGCCAAGCTATCCCAACAAGGCCTAGATATGAATCCTAACCAGCCCGACATAAAAGATGGGCGTACCATTTGTTATATATATATATATATCTATATATAGTATTATTATATTTTTTAGGGGCCATATTATTATTATTTATTATTTATTTTTTTGTGTTTGAGTACTGAATAGTTAAGATGAATAGTTCACTCGGTTTAACCCTAAATAGCCATATTACAGAATAACTATTTATTTTAGAGTTGCCACCAATCTATTTTAGCTAGGTGAGTGTGGTCACATATCGAAGTTCATGTTTAAAGGTTATGAAACCCTAGAAAACAAACTCTGGGATTTGTGGTAATGCCAGAGATTGCATGAAAGGGTTCAAGAGTCGGTAACAATCATGACTAAGGGTTGATCCCTTTCATGACACTCGATAATCTGTACCTTATTAAAATCATGTTATGTTAAATTTTTATTTTTATTCGGTTTCAATATATAATATTTAATTATAATTCCCCCAAATCAAAATTTTACAAATCCTAAATTTACTTCTCCGTAAGAGAAAATCGAGCTTTTAATATTTTTAAAAGCCAAAATATTTTTTGTACCCCATTAGAGGATTAGAAGAATACGAAAGGACAAATTTCTTTCATACTAGTATTGGAGAACCAGAGGAATTTGAAAGGTTTTATTTTAAGAATTAAAATTTCTTACGTACCCTGTTAGAAAATATGAGGAATATGTAAGGTTTTATTTCCATGAATTTTAAAAAAAATCTCTATTTTCATTTTAAAAAAGAAATCTCATTATTAAAATAATCTTAGAATCCTTTTCATATATTCAACGTGAAAGTATCTCGACATCCCTCAAGGACTCAAAAATGATTATAAAAAAATATGAACCTATCCCTAATGTACGCCTTTGTCATGAAAGAGTCCCAATGACTACATAGGACTTGATTTAAAAGAAATTACTAAAATGCTCCTAGGCTATTATACTTTCATCATAAAAGCATTCCAAAAATCCTAAGGACTGGAAGATAATTGAAAATGACAATTTTATCTTAAATAGGTAGTTAGAATATTAAAAAGTGACATAAGTACAAAAATTACAATTAAGCCCCAAAATTTTCAAAATTGCATTTTGTATCCTAATAGAAAACCACATGAATACAAAAACTTTAATACATTCTGCTTCCTTACCGAAAAACTAGAAGAATGCTATAACATTTCAAATGACCAAAATACCCTAAATGAGAAATTTTCATGGCAAAATAATCATTTTACCCTTAAAATGCTAGGCTTTGCCTAATGAATTCAAAACTTTTCCATTAATTTAGTCCCTACAGTAGAGAAAATCACAAATAAGCATCACAACAATCATAAGAACAATTTGACCAAGCACCCATGGCGTTGAAATTTTTTTTATCTTTGCAAATTAGTCCCCACACTTTTTGAAGTTACAAAAAGGTCCCAAAATGGTTCAAAATGCATAAAATATATTTTAACACATTAAAAATACACTAAATACATCCATAAGGGTATATAAAGCTCTTGGCCAAGCTTGGATGGCCTCAAAATAATTTTTTTGATTTTTGCAATTGAGTCCTTATATGTCATAAAATCATAAAAAAATATCAAACATATCAAATTAACATGGAAAATTCATCAAAAATCATTAGAAAGATTATGGAAAGTATCTTTGGTCTTGAAACAAAATTTTTGTTTTTTGCAAGTAGGTCCCTAAACTTTTTAAAATTACAAACGGCCTCAAAAGGTTAGAAATGCATGAAATATAATTGACACATCAAAGATACATGTAAAACACCCCTAAAGTTCAAAACAAAAATTCAACCAAGCTTAGATGGCCATAGAAAAAGTTTGGCAAAATTTTCAATTTAGTCTTTATATTTTCTATAATTATAAAATAGCCAAAAAAGAATCAAAACATCACAAAATCATTAATACTATTTTTAGCCAAGAATGGAAATACCTTCCAAGGCCTTGAAAATGTTGGAAAAATTATTTTTAAGCATTTACAAGTTTAAAATATAACAAAATAATATAAAATATCATAAAATCAAGCATGAAAAGTTGTTTAATAATCATAATGATTTTTAGCCAGCATGTATTTCCACTAGAAATAATTCTTTTCATCACATGTTTTCATTAATATCAATATACATATATGTCATAATTTTAACAAGCATAAATATGCATAAAAACATGGCAAATAATGGATAAGTCAACATAAATCAACATGAAAATATTATGAAAAATAACACAAAAATATATACATGAAAATAACCATATGTCTATTAACAAACACAAATTATCATGATAAAATCAACTTATTGCTAAAAAAAATTAAATAAAACATCAAAATCAAGAAACTTTGTTAATGGCCATTATACGTGGCCTTTCAACATGGATTAAAATACATGAGCACAAGCATGATTTCGGCTCACTCAAAGGAAGAAAAACAAATGAACATAACAAAATCTATAAAATTTTCTAAGTATTTTTACCTTGAAAAAGTAGAAAATATGTGAAAATACTTAATTTTATGAAGTATTTTTTTATGTTTTTTGTTGGTAAATCATTAACCTTCCCTAGAAAGATCTTTTGTCTTTCTATAAAGAGAGAAAGTAAGCCAAAAAGGGTTGAAATCCCTCTTGGTCGAAAGGTTTCTCGAAAATTCCATGAATTTCTTTTTTATTTTATATATTTTTAATTTGTTTATTAATTAATATTTTAGATAGGATATGTGAGCTTTAATTAATTCATCCAATTTAGTCAAAAGGTCTAAGGTGGGCCAACCCTAGGTTTTATGGTGATTTAAGAAAATATTAATGTAATATATAGTTAAAATGTAACTAAATTAGTTAAAGAAAAATTAAATTCTAACCAAACTAGTTCATGTAACTAAATCACTAAATTCCACAATTAAAATAAATATAAACAAAATTTTGAGAATGGAAAAAAATGAAGAAATAGGGCCATAATTACAAATTTTATGAAAAATGGATTGGAAGAACCAAATTGTAAGAAATTAAATGTTATGAATTAATAAATTTATTTATGAATATAAACATGTAAAAACTCTAATTAAATATCCATATGAAATTTTGGACCTAGAATGAATTAATAAAAATCTTAGAGAAAAAAAGCACATTAGTGGGTTCTATTGTAAAATTAAAATAAGCCTAATTAGGCCTGATAAAAAATTGAAAAATTCACAAATAAGCTTATTGGGCTTGGAGAAAGTGAAATGGGCTTGGGAAAAATAAAAAATGGGCTTTGCAAAGCTATTGGGTTTGTTAAGAAATTATTAGATTTGTTGGGCCTATTTATAAAATTTAAAAATTTAGGTCTATTAAGGAAATTTAGCCTAAGAATATAAATAAAATTTTTTTATGAAATCCTTAGTGTTGAACTCTAAAGGAAAATTTTGAAAAATTTTTGTAAGCAAAGGCAATTATTTACTAGAAGAATCTTTATAGCAGAAAATTGATATTTAAAAAATTCAAAACTCATAGAATAAATTAAATTTTTAAAAACTAATTTAATTTGAATTTAATGAAAATATTTAAAAAATTTTAAAAATTATAAATTCAAAAATATTTTACTGAAAAAATTTATCGAGTAGAAAACTTTGTACCCTAGAAACAAAAAAATTTCAAAAATATGTTCAAATTTTATAAAAATGAATTTTATTCAACATAGTAATCAAAATGTTAATTTATAACATTATAAAATGAAAACTTGAAATTTGAAATAAATTTTACTTTAAAAATTTTCACGAGTATGATGTTCTCGGTATTATGAAAATTTCAAATTTAAGACCTAAAATTTACAACTTGACACCTAGTGGCATAATATACTTTAAGAATTTTTTCTAGAATATTTTTGATTTTTTTGGATGAGTACTGGCATAAATACTATAAAAGTATCAATAAACTATATGACGGTCAATTTTTTAAATTTTACAAAAAATTTCTAAATATAGAAAATTTGACCATGATATCATATACAGAAATAAATTTCAAAATTTCAAAATTTGAAAAGAATAAGTTTAAAAGCTATTTTTTTACCTTAATATTCATATTTTTATCCAAGATCAACCCTCAAAATGGCATTTTTTCTATCTCATTCACATACGACCATTTAGGTATGACTGAAGAGGTCTTGAAAACATCCAGTTCACCTAGAGAATCTCCACTAGTACAATTGTCTAATTGTCAATCTCGGATAGTTTAGAATTGTTAGGGAAGAGGCATGGATGAAAAAAAGTGTCTACAAATCAAACTCGAGTAAGCTAAAATTTATACGTAATTGAATGAATTTAGAAGCTTACTTGTTGAATTGTAGAGCTTAAATGCTAAAAGCATATTTTGATTGTTAAGCATGTTGATTGAAATGAATCCAAAGTTGTTTTCCTGTGCTTAATTGTTAAATGATAAGATTTTGATGGGAATTGATAATATAGATAAGCATAAGGATCTTTAGAAGAATTGATCATGTTAAATTTTGTAGTTAGAATATGTTTTATGGATGATTAGTTGCTAGAACCATAGGTTAGTATTCTATGTATTTGATAAAATCCATATTAGGATGTTTAGGTTATGTAAAAACTTTGTTTTCTTAAAAGATCCCCCAAAGGCAAGCTTTGGTTCACTTAGTCAATAGGTGAACAGTGTTTCATTTTGTTTAATAAGCTTTCTAATGAGTCGCTTGGGGATATTAAGCAAAATAGCTTGAATTAAAGTTGATTTCAAGCAAATAAAGCATATTAAGTGTTTAAATATGGTTGGATCAACCTAAAATTGGTGAGCTTTAATGTGCGTCACTAGGTGTTGCCTAGCTAAGTCAAATTATGTTGTTTGGTGTCACTTAGGTGCTGGTTTCAGCACAAAAGTGGTATTGGTGTGCCATTCACTTGCTAAGAATAAATAATAATAAATAACAGCAATAAATACGAAGTCATTCACATGACTTCGAAGCATATTGCCAATTTGAAAAACATGCTTCTAGGTTTTGGCACTTAGGAATCTTTCTTGTTTCCTCGTATATGACATTCATAGAATCTATTTGGTCTTGTTGCTAGATGTTTGAATGTCCAAAAATGTGTTTTAGAAATGTGACAAAAGGCTCCATGATCATAAGTTTCTAGCACTATAGTCTTATAAAAAAGATATATATATATATATATTGATTAGGTTATATGCCTTTTGAATTCTTGTTAGTATTTTTAACATAATATTCATTGATTGAACTGCATAATAGGCTATTGAAACGTTTGATTTCATGATTGGATGAATATAGTAAAATCTCGTAGCATGAGTTGTTTGTATGGCTTTATTTTAGCACCTAATTTGTAGTATGAGCTATTTTTAATGAGGATGATCATTTTTTATATTTTTCTCATATTTGTACATAAAAGTAGACTGAACGAGCTTTCCAAGGATGTATGGCCCATTTGGTGGGCATTTTAGATGAATTGTGAAGAAATTCTGGAAGGTTGGCTATTTAGAAATGCTGTGCAATGCAGTACTGTCTGATTAAAAAAATTCACATGACAGCCAAAATGATTTTTTGGCATTTTTGAATACTTTTAGGTTGGATTATAGTGAGTAAGATTTCACTAGAATTTGGTCTGATGATTTTATGTAATAAGAAAAATCCAAAATAAATTCAAAGAACTTGAAAGGTCAAATTTGTCCTTGTTTCATTTCTCCCCTTTTTTGTTGTCCACTATTCTGAGGTATTTGGATGCCTTGGAGTTGATTTCAGGAATCATGTTTAGTGTGTCAATAGTTCTAGGTGTTTCTAATAGAAGATACCTAGTGAGTCACACTAAAGCTTTCAAGTTGGATTAAATAAAGTTGATTTTCCATATTGTTTTCAAAATTTTGATTTTCTTCAATTTAGTCTAAGTGTACTATTTTTGTAGTTTCTTTTAAATGGAGTCAAAATTGATAGAAAATAATAAAAATGGAGTCCATTAATGAATAGTTTTGGAGTTACATATTTTTATAGAATTTTCCTTTATAAATAATTGTAGCTTTGAATCAGTTGTGAATTCAAGCTAGTCCCGGTAAGAGTTTCAGGATACATATTTTGGTGATATTTTTTTGATTTTGATGAATAAAAAAGGGGGATTATGATTGGACATATATGGTTGAAACCAATAAATACAAATTTGGGTACGTGTGATTAGTTGGTACCAAGTATTGGCTATCACAAGAGGGATTGTGTCCTTACTTATAGTGTATCTGACTCCTAAGACCAATTTTATAGATCTTTGGCATACGCAGATCATAGAATCATTCCTTTAGAGTTTCTTAACTCTTTAGTGAATGGTTTTAATAGGTGACGAATCACACTTATAGCCAAAATAGATAAGTGGCGATTCCTTAACCCAGTCACTTTCGTATTTTGGTATGACAGGTTTAGATAAGTGATTTGTCTGATTGGTTGGAGCCCTAAGATTGTTCAAAGTGTTGTCTGTTCTGATATATTATGGTTCGTATCTAAATATATTATGACAACATGTACATAAAGCCTTAATTAAATATTTTCATACTTGAAATTTTTAATTAGAATTTTTGTACATGGATTTTTTCAATTTCAAATATTACTTACTAATTTGGTTACATAAAGTTAGAAAACTAATTCAAAAACTTAGTAAATCAAGTTCTTTGATTAATCTAGCATGTCAATTATACTTTTTTATATATGATATTATTTTCCTTAATTTATATCTAATTAGAATTTTAATTAGAATATTTGTACATATTTTTTCAAATTCTAAACACTATTTATTAATTTGATCACATATGCTTAGGAAGTTAATCCAAACCTTAAAGGATTGTATTTGGTTAATTTGTCAGATGGTTGATGCTTTACATAATATATTAGCATTTTCCTATTTCATTTAATTTTGGTTATTATTGAAATTAATATTAATTTAATTAAATGTAATTCATTTTCAACTTAAAATTTCAATAAATCCCATATGGCAACCATGCATTATGAGACAAGTCTTATCGAAAGCAATCATCTCATCACCTTCCACCATGGCCAATAAAACTCTATGTATGAAATAGTGAAATCTTACTAATGGAAATTGATGTGAAATATTTGAAAATAAGAAAATTAGTTAATTTTTCTAAATTATTTCCACCAAAGGAGAATTTTTCCTCCCATGGCTGAACGATTCCTTTAAAAATAAGGGGAGTTTGCTTCATAAACCTCTCTTGGATTTTTGATTTTCCTATTTGCTTTTCAAAATCAAAATTTTAATTTTAAACCTTTAAGTGTTCTCAATTTGAGAAAGGCGTACCTTTTTAGTTTTCCATTGATTTTCTTTCATTTGTCTGTTACATGTTCATCTTTACATTTATTTCTTTTTGATTTCTAAAAATTCCTTCCTTTCTAGTTTGATGATCTTAACTTGTTTATGTGAAAGCCATGACCAATGTGTTGGTGCTTTTATAGCATTATTTTGTCTACTTTCATAAATTTTCTTTTAAGGTTCAAAGGATTTGGAATATGTTAATGTTGATGTTGGGTGAAAAAGCTAAAATTTATGCATGATACAAATTGCATCTTGAAATGATGTATATAAAGATGTAGACATGAGTATATAATGTTATTTTGGATAAATGCATTATTTCATGCCACACTAAAGAAATATTATAAGGATTAAGCTTCATATATGTTGGCAAGGCTTCATCGATTTGTGCCTCCTTATTACTAGTTTTTCCTCTTCTTGAGGTTGTATTGCCATTGAAAGTTTAAATCATTTAAGGGTGGTCTAATGTTTGCCTTATTAAACTCCTTTTCTAATGTTGACTTCAGGATTCTAAGAATTCTTTGATTTTTCTTTGAAGGTCACCAAATATTAAATTAGTGTTAATCAATTCAAGGATACAACTTTATGCAATTGAATAAGAGTTAACGTTTTGCTGCTCAAGGCACATTTACATACTCCAATTGAAATCATAGGAAATATTAAAGTTCATCTACTTTTTAAGGTTTATTGAATAAGATCACTTTCTTTTCTAACTTGGGAAAGGATTTACTTGATTAAAAGTTATGAAAATTACAAAATGAGTCTGACATGATTTTCCAATATCAAGGATAATAGACATGCCATTTTCATCTTTTAGAAACATTCGAAAAATGCTTCTACCTTGATTCGAGCCTAAGAGGGGTTAACATATATTGCTAGACTTGATAAAGGTTGATCAGACCCACCTAGAGGCATTCAAATGCCTTGGAGAAGGAACTCTAAAAAATCAACTAATTTGGATTAATGCGGAAAAATAAGGAACAGTATCATGCTATTCCCCTTTCTGATTTTATTCTTGATTGATCTGAAGTTCCTAGGGGCCTGGTGAGGTACCATTAAAAAGGTATGATAAATTATGAAAAATCATTTTGAACACATTTAAAATCGTTAAATCACAAATGATACGTTTCTGGAAAGGAAATTTCATGTATTTTAGGAAAAATATTGAAAAATTCTAGAAAATTCATCTAAAGGGTTGAAATGACCCAAATAAAATGTTAATCGCTGATTCCAAGGGTTCCAGACTATAAAAGTTTAAAAAATTGTAACTCTCTTATCCAGAATTATCTAAGGGCAAATATGATACTATTGGAAAGGTAATTTGATTCTCTTTGAGGGAACGATGCCAGAAAAAATATTAAAAATTTATTTAGGGTTTGAAAATGATTTTTCATGTCAGGGTCACGATGCTTCTAGTGCTAAAATAGAAGAATTTTCAATTTTCAAGTTTTCTAGAGCTAGACATAGGTAATAGACATTTGAATGTCCATGGGAAAAAGGGGTCAGTGATAGTGGCTTCACAAACTCATTTGCACAGTTTTGAAGTAGTTTGGGATGGTGAAACAGCCTGGTAACCAAGTCATAAGCAAAAGGCACTAAATAGAAGATTAACATACAAATAACTAGAGGGAAATTGAAAGACACATTTTGTTTTTGAAAGAAGAATATTAGGCCTCATTTAAGCTTGAATCTAAATATGAAGAGCTTCATTCTCTCCCAAGATAGGAAAACCAATTGATAGAAAATAATAAGTTCATGTTAATCTCCATTTATTGAAGGTAATATGGACTTAACTTAGGGTTTTTATTAAAAAAAAAATTTTTAAAAGCATTAACCAAACATTTTGACAAACATGCGGTGAAATAAAAATGACATTCATGACAACACAGACATAGAGCATGTTTAATCAAACAACTATGACATTTTTAAACATGAAAATAATGATAAAACTATAAAAAAAAATAAGAAAATGCAGGGACATGTTAGCTTGATTAATGGCATTAAGAATCATGCCATGGAAGATGATATAGACATGTTTGAATAAGGAAAAGCATGTTGGAATTTTCAAGACAACATTGAAATGTGATTTTAGGGCAAACAAAGCATATTGGCATAGTTATCATAAAAGAAGCATGATAAAGGGGTTAGTAAAGCATCGAAAGTCCTAAGTGAACCAAAACCAAATCCACAAAATGCATGGATTTCCTAAGGTAAGGTCATGGCTTCCACGAAATTCGCTCACTAGGATGAAATGATGGAGAAAAGAAAGAAGATGAATAGAGAAGGGATAAGCAATGTACCCACAAGCTTCATAATCTTTCTTTTTTTGTCAAGCAGAAAACTTTCCACTCTTTTAGCTTACTTTATTCCTTTTTTTTTCCCTTATACATTAGTAAGAAAAGGTCACTAAGAATGAACTCAAGGGTTATACTATCAATAAAGGGGTCTTTGTGAGGAAAATGAGTAAAATGGAAGGTTTTTTGGGGGAGCTATGGGAATAAAATTTTTCCCAAGGTAGAGGGAGAATAAGTGAGATATCAAGAATGTAAAAGGTGTCCCTTGACAGAGCATATATGTAATTCATATAACATTTGATTTCTACCATAAAAAACCTCACAAAAATAGAGCATTTAGACTCATGTACAATTTGATGAGTCATTGTATCATCGATTATGCTTTTAAATTTTAATTGGCCATTGCATTATACTTAAGTACTAAATGGTCTTAGATTACAAAGAATATCGTTCTAAAAATCTAATTTTGCCTTAAAATACCCCAGCATCAAGCTAATTAGGCCTTTAAAAAAGTCATTAACCTAACCTAAAAGGCGCAAAATTAATTAAAAAAATGAACATATTGGATCAAAATAATTTTAATAAGGCCTATTAAGAATTTAAAATACTTGAAAATTGGCCCAACACAATTAAACAAAATAAGCCTTAAATTAATTAATTAAATATGTATGTGGGCTTTATTTTATCTAAAGGATATTTTTATAAGGCTTGCACTTAATTTAAATAGTTTACAACCCAATATAATTAAATAAAATAGGTCCATATAATTAATTAAATAAGCATGTGAGACCTATTTTATCTAATATATATTTTAATAGCATTTAGCCCTGTATTAAATAAATTACGTCCTGGGAATGATGAGGATTGGATCTAAGCTTGTACATTTAGCTTTGATGATGCCTCAAAATGCTTGCATGGAGGCCCAAGCAAAACTGGGTGTCTATAATAAAAGTTCTCGCCTCCAAATCACCTCTTATGCTTTGACTCTTTCGATGTAAGAAATAGAGTGGAGTTAGCAACTTATGAATGCATAAGCATACGAACAAATGAATGTGTAAAAAATGCGAACTGTAAAAATGCTTAAATTTGTTTGCATGCGTACAAGTCTCCCTAGAAAATGAATATTGTGCATGAAAGATGAAAAATTGAAGAGAGAAAATTATAACATACTTTTTTCATTCCTCATAAGACACAAATGCCTTAAAAAATTTTCTTTTTCTATTTTTTCTTTTCAAAAAAATCATTTTTCTTACAAAAATAAAGAAACCAAAAACTTTTATTCGAAATAAGAAGCGAGTATTTATCATGGAAAATTTTTCCCTCCAAAAGATGATAAGGCATTAGAACACCTTGGGATGTACACTCACTGTTACAAAAAACAATCGAATAATAAAAGTAAAGGGTAAGAAGTATTCCCCTATGTGTTTCTAAATTTTGAAACCTCTAGACTAAATAACACTTTAGCAAAGTAAGTCCTTTGCAATTCAATGTTCTAGTTATTATAGACACCTTATTTTGTCTAGGCTAATTTTAGCAATCTAGAGCATGGAGGTAAGAGGGGGCAATGATTGTCACTTAATGAAAAAGTATTTTGAGGATGTTAAGAAGGCCTAGGGATCATATCAAAGGTAAACGCAAAGGTGTGGCATCAAGTGATGTAGTTCAAGGGGTCCAGGGACAAAAGATATGAGAAAATTCACAATTTTACTTGAATGCATCGATATATGGTTCTCATGTATCAATACAATGCTCCAACACGAAAAAAATTTGAAATATCCCCATTGGTATCGATACAACATGTAGATGTATCGATACATAGGCCTCTGTATTGATACAGGACCTCATGTATCGATACTAGGCCATGCCGGGACCGAAACATGCATTCTATAAAGAAATGTATTGATACATATCAACATGTGTCAATACAATGGTTCATAGAATCTTGTATCGATACAATGTTCGTTGTATCGATACACACAATGCTTTGTATCGATACTATAAACCATTGTATCAATACTATGAACACACAAGGCTTCTAGACCAAATGTATCGATACATTATGCAATGTATCGATACATGCGAGCCATTTTCACAGTCTGGGCACTTTTAACTCATCCCCCATTGACCCAAAACTCGATTTTAACTTGTTTCTTTGCATTCAAAAAGATTAAAACACATGTCAAATTACGAATTGAGACTTTTAAATTAACCATAACATTTTTTTGAAGTCTAGATTGGGTCAATAAAGGACAACATCATATGATCACCCTACTCCTTAGCTTATTAACCAATATCACCATTAGCCACCCTATTTGTTGGAAAAGCATTTCAGCATTTAAACCAGCCACACTATATCTATCACATTAGTAGCAGTTGCCTTCTACAGCCACCCTATAGCCACCATGTTGACATCACCTTGTCCCCCTTTGAGAAATGACCAAAAGCACCTCTAATTTGGCTCCAAAAGGCTGGTATAAATGGACCACTTTTATCTCAGCTACAAAAGGTTAGATTCCAGCTCATTTACACTTCCAAAAACACACACACTAAGAAAACTAGAATCCCGTAGCTCTTCACCCACCACCAAAAAATAGCCCCAAAACACTCACTCTTAACCTTTACACATTTTAAAAATCACCTTTATTTATACCAGAACCAAAACCTCATTGTTTCTCTTTTTTTCTTGCTTATTAACAACAAGGAAAAGAGAGAAATTCAAGTCATCTTTGTTGCTCTAACTATTTGGCCAAAGTTGAAGTTTTGTTAGTATAACTTTCTACCCTATCATTTACATTTTTTTTTCAAGACCTTCATCATTTTAGTAAGCTCTCCATATTTCCATTACCCTCTTAGGATTATCATGCATTGTTGTGCATTTGGTTGTGGTAGTTTAAAGTTTGGATGCCTTAATACCCCTTTGATATGCCAAATGCCTTATTTTATCCTCATTGGTTTGATGTCTCTTACCCTGCACTTTATGCCATATCCATGCATCTTTTTATCCTTAATCCATGCATGAATCATTAGCCTAACAACATTTCAAGCATGTTTACACATTAACTTGCATGAATCATTGTCATTTTCAGCATTTATAACGTTTTCTTTTCAAAGTGCATAACACCTTTTTTGGTCTAGGCCATTAGTAAAATTAGTATCCCTATTCATGTTATGTGCCATCCCCTTGTATGTTTGTGGTCAAAATACATGTTTGATGGCTGGTAAAAATTGATTTTCAAAACCCCCCAAGCCAAGCATGTTAACCTCAACCAATGAGGATTAGCATGGATTTTGCATTTTCCTTAAAGCTAGCAAAATATCTTGGGGAAAGTTAAGTTTTCCTAGATCTGGAATCTTGGTTAAACAAGCTTAAATCTTTTGATTTCCCAACAAAAATGGCTTTACACTCATCCCCGAAATGTTCGTGCCTTGTTTTGAGTCAAAACCTTGAATGGTATGATTAACGGACTGTTTCATTGTTCCAAACTACTTCGAGTCTATGCAAATGAGTTTGTGATGCTCATGCCACTCTTTCCCATTAGTCATGGACATTTGAATGTCAATGACTCGAGTGTAGACCCATAAACAGAAGGAAAATAAGAAATATCCCTTGCTTTGCTTTGTTCCTTGCTGGCAGCACGACCATTGCAAATTGAAAAATCACTTTAAAATCCTAAATGAGTTTTCATGAATTTTCTGATATTTTTCTATCAAATCATGTCGAATTATCTTTAAAATGGACTCTTATTCACCCATGGATCAGTCCGGATGAGAAAGTTATGATTTTTCAAATCTAAACTATCTAGAACCTTTGGAATCCAAACATGTATTCTAGTTGGGCCATTCAGGCCTACTAAATAATTTTTCCAAAATTTTAAAATATTTTTCCTAAATCGTTCATGAAATTCTCTTTCTAGAAACGTATTATTTGCAATTTTTGATGCCAAATATGTCCAAAATGATTTTTCAAAGTTTGACACACCTTGTTCCTTGTATGCTCTACTAGCAGCAAAGTTGATCCAAATTTGAAAATTTATTCTCTTGGAAAGTGACTTTTTGGGAGAGTAGGAATATTTTAACAATGACCCTCATCGAGTTGCCTTTCTAACGGTGTCTTGTCCACCTTCTAAATCCTTCAAATCAATTTAGAATAAATTTAGGAAGCAAGATAGCATGACACTGTCCCCTATTTTCAATTTTGGTCAAAATTGAGTTATTTTTGCGAAATTCGTCTTGAGACATTTGAATGCCTTTATGTCAACCCGATTAGACTCAAGAACATGCTTCGACCTCCCATAGGCTTGTACCAAGGCACAAACATATTTTACATCTTTACCATCCTCATTCACAATAATTTTTTTTGCCGAAAGTTGTTGAAAGGCTTTTACCTTCCCTAAATCACCAGGTTTTTGCTAACTTAAGTTTTCTAACTCGACTTCTCTAAAGAGTGTCAAACGTATCATTTTTGAGGATACTCTAACCTCGCCTTTCTGAAGGGGACACTCCAACCTTATTTTTTCAAAATTGTCGAGATCTAAAAATCTTCCTTTGTCAAAATTATTTGTCATCCACAAGGATACTCCAACTCTATCTTTCCGAAGGGATACTCAAACCTTGTCTTTTAACTACAAATAATTTTTTTTCTTTTTTCCTTCTCGGACTTCTATGAATACGTCAAACAAACCTTGTTTAATCCAAAAACCCATAGGCATCTCAAAAATGGTCGATTCGATTATTCGTAGATAATCAATGCCAATAGCAAGATAAATTCCCATAGTCCACTCATTTTCTTTATCTTTGCATTAAATGATCCATGTTATGTTATTTCATGTGTTGCCCTACTAACATGATTTCTTTGTGATGATTATTTGCATTCATGTTTTCAAAATGTTTCCAAATAAAATTAAAGGTAATGTTCCACGTAGGTATCTCTCCAGTGCCCTAAGTGAAACATTTCATTTTCAAAGGAAAATCCAAAGGTCATTTTTATCAAAAATCTCTATATTCCTGATCTCTCTGGGGTGTATATGAGATTGAATCCTTTTCATTAAAACCTAGATTTATATTTGTATAAGATTCATGCATTAGAAGAGGTTATATCAAAATAATAACAAGTTAAGATTGAAAGAATCAAAACTGAGAAAGACATAGATAGTACAGTGCTGATTGCGGGTGTCGCCAAGAGGTTCGTACCTCATCATGTGTAACTAATTCTCGAACCTAAACGATGAATCCTTGCATTACATAGACCATGAGATCGATGTTTTGAGTTTTATAAGTCAAAACATAGGTTTCAATAGGTATTCGATCATGCCTAACCCTAAATGATTGGTGGCAACTCCAAGCATTGACCATTTCGTGATGGTCATCCAAGAGCAATAAAATGAGAGATTCGTCTTACGTCCCTTTCGCTGTACCACAAGTCGAGAATTTGTACATTCTCATTCGCATCACATCGTTAAACAATAGCTCAATGAAGAAGACATTTCCAAGTGAGAAAAATATTTTAAGTCATGCGCACCCATAGATTCGCGAGGATCCATCGCGGGGTACATTGTGGTAGCTTGGTGACTCCGCTGGAGATAGTATAAAGAGTTAGGCCAATGACTAGCCATGTCTTGTTAGGTTCCTAGTTCTTTCGATCTTCGGTCATTATTTAACCATGCCCCTTTTGTCATTTTATCATCTAATCTTTTGTTTGACATAATTTTCAGGATTGTCTTATTTTTTTTGAATAATCATTAGCTTAATAAAAATGGTAATACAGAAGTAAACAAAAAGGTTTGCTCGTTCCCCTATCACACACTGCGCACTTGCATGTGCATTAGTGTCCCGCCAAACTCCATGGCATGGTTACAACCTAATCATTAGGAGGAAGTAAGCTGTCCACCTTCGTGAGTAACCCTCTGCATAGGCATGGCAATAACTTCTTGGATGTAAATTACCTATGTCTCTCATGAGTAACCCTTCACATCTGTATAGGAAAATACATCGAACAGATTGAACCTATCTCGCCAAACCTGTGATAGGTCTAGGATTGGGGTCCTCGATTGTCCTTACCGAATAGAGGAGCAATTTAGATACCTATTTATGTGTCAACTTAAACCTCATATAGCCTACAAGGTAAACCAAGTCAATCCATACCAAAATGCTGCTAGAATACTCGGAGAATAGGGTCACTTGGGGAAACATTCCTAACCTTTACTCTTAATCAACATAATTATGTAGCTAACAATGAGTATACAATGGTCACCCACATCTTTATTTTTATCATTTTATCAAGACATGCCATCGTGCTACCTGAATGATGGCTAACCTTTGTATAAAAAAGTGATGGTGAACAAAAAAAACATCGTTCATAATGTCTATACTGTAAGCCGTTATGCTATCTGAGTCAAGGCTTAACGCACATCTGTAATAGTGGTGATAAATGAATATTGCTACTGGTCGGTTATTTTTCCATCAAAATAAGATATTGCATCACCTTATGAAGGGGTAGATTGCATCTTGGCATGTTGATATGCTGGCCGTTTCTTATCTTACCACCTTGATTAAGGCATGCTATGAATTTTTTTATAACATTCTCAAATTCCTTAATTCCTTACATTTGTCTCTTATACATTTGACTAACTTATTTCCCCCCCTTTTTTTTGTGTTCTGACGCATGCATCATCTCATCATAATTATCATGACCATCATCATTTTTGGATAATTGTTCTAGTTCGGTGTTTAACAAGGGATTTTTTTGTGGCTCTATGAAAAAAGTTATCGACTAAGCTTTTCCAAGATTCAATTGTCTCCAATCATATGCATATGCATATTTGCTTTCACCTTTTCACACTTACATCAATCATTCATTATCTTAACTCATCATTGCATCATAAACACTCATAAGTAAATACATTTTCAAGTAAAAGTCCAGTATGGGAATTAGGCCATAAGAGTGTAAGGGACTTTGGGGTCAATCAGGAAAATGGAACCTAACATCCTGCATCGCTACAAAACGTGACACCATAAACAAATCATGGAGAGTGATCATGAAGCTCATATTGAGAGACTTGAGCTAATGGTTAAGGAATCATAAGACCCGATGCTCCGTCAGCAAAACGAAATGCAAACTCATATGGTGAGACTTATAGAATTAATGATAGCTTCTATGAAAAAAAAGGTAAGCCAGCACTACAAACATGAGGGATGATCCTCCTAACATTGAAAATCCCCTGCTAATAATCCAAAACCTACCTAAGGGGAAACTAGATAAGAACAACAGCCCACTCCTCCATCTGCCACTCAGGCTCCACCAGTTATCTACGTTAATCCTTTTGGGGCAGGTCAATTCATCCTTGGTACTCAATGGGTGAATATGGGAGTCTCATTAGCAGATCCGATAGCCCTTGACCATGAGGAACCAGAGAAAATACAAGGTCAAAAGTCCACTATGACTATGGAAGAACTGAGCAAATTCCAATTACTAGAAAAATGCCTCCAAGCTATCAAGGGGACTGGCAAGTTCAGAGCTTTTGATGCTTAATCATTGTCTTTGGTGTCTAAACTTATCATTCCCTCAAAGTTTAAAACCTCAGAGCTTGAAGAGTTTAATGGAACCACTGATCTTTTTGTCCATGTCTGAATGTACTTGCAAAAAATGGCCAGGTATGAGAAAGATGAAAAGCTCTTCATCCATTACTTTCAGCATAGCCTTACTGGGGCAGCAACTCAGTGGTATATTAAGCTAGATAGTGTGAAATTCAATCATGGGCTGACGTGGCTAAGGCCTTTCTAAATCAATACCAACACGTGTAAGATTGGGCACTAGATCGACTTTCCCTGATGAATTTCGAAAAGAAATCTATTGAAAGTTTCAGACAATACGCCCAAAGGTGGAAAGAAGTGGCAGCCCTAGTCTAGCCTTCTCTTATAGAAAAAGAGATGACAGTCACTTTTATCCACACCTTACGCTCTCCTTATTGTGAGAAACTCATAGAAAATGCCACTAAGAAATTCGCAAACTTGGTTCTCTCTGGAGAAATGATCGATGCCGCCACTAAAAGTGGTAGAATGTTTACTGGGGAAACAGTTCGATTGAGTAAGATGCTTATGGCCAGTAAGAAAAAGAAAAAGGAGACAATGCCATAAATTATGCTGGCTAATTTCATCCAAGGCAGCATCAAGCATCCAACTTTCGCTACTCAAGAATGTCATATTCTTACCCCATCATAATATCCCATCAGCTAATCTATGCCACCACTTATAACCCATCACTTGCGATCCTACCAAACCCACCACAAAGCTACCTTCTATAAATCCACCAAAACACTAATTAAAAAACTAATAATGCACTTGACAACCGAGGCGCATATCAACTAAGACAACATTATGATCCTATCCCTATGACTTATAGGGAGCTTTACCAAACCTTGCTCCAAAATCATTTAATGGCTCCAATCTATGTCCTAGAAAAGAAGTCATACCCACCATGGTACAACCTTAATGCCCACTGTGAATACCATGTTGGGGCAGCGGGGCATGACATTGAGAACTGCATGTATTTCAAATGAAATGTGCAAAATCTAATCAATGTAAAAGTCTTACAGTTTAGGATGAACCAGGGACCAAATGTTGTTGGCAATCCTTTACCAAACCACACTGAGCTGGCTACAAACATGATCGATACCCAGCCATAGATTTTATGTCCTTCCACCAAGACTTGATTTTGATAAGAGGGTCATGATGAAAGCCCTTGCACTTTTCTTGCCCCTTTTACGTGATGCCAAGAAATGAAAACCTACTTGCCCTCCCCCAAAGGCAAGTAGCTGTCCTATGTAAGGGGCATTTTTATCAAGTATTATCAATGACATGACTTTTGCATATATCATTCCATATTACGTGTCTAAATCACTTTTCAACTTTTTTGTCTCCATTACTCTTTTGCCTCTATTCTTATCTGAATCCTCGGATTGTGTATGTGTGTGTGCTTTTTTACAATGCCTATTACCCTTTCAAGTGTCCTAATGATAGTGACATGGATGTGTCTAATGGGTTTTTGAAGATTAATTTTGAACAATCAATTTGCATTAGTGAAGTTGATTCTAAAGAAGGTTTTAAAGAAAGCTCTGCACCACTAAACCTCTTACAGTTCAAGATCCAGCATCATAATTCATTCCCTAAAGATGAATGGGGTAGTTGAGGCAGCCAACAAAAACATTAAAAGAATAGTTAAGAAAATGGCCGAGACTTACAAAGACTACTACAAAATGCTATCCTTTGCACTTCATGCCTAGCAAACCTCAGTTCAAACTTTCACGAGTGCTACCCCATTCTCTTTTATCTATAGGTTGAAAGCTGTATTGCCCATCAAAGTTGAGATCCCTTCTCTCAGAGTCTTGATGGAAACCAAACTTTGAAAGGCTGAATGGGTCAAGAATAGATACGAACAGCTCACTCTTATCAAGAAAAATGCATCTACCGTGGTTAAACGCATCAAAGATGCATGATTTGAGCTCATAACAAAAAGATGCACCCACGACAATCTTACCCAGGCAAATTGGTATTAAAAAAGATCCTCCCGATTCACAAAGATGCATGGGGCAATTGGACCACTAATTGGGAATGACCGAATACCATGAAGCAAGCCTTCTCCAAAGGTGCCTTAATCTTATCAAAAATGGATGGCAGTGCCTTGCCTAACCTAGTCAACTCATTTTCTGTCAAGAAATATTACACGTAGAGGGTGAAAACTTAAAAAGGCATCCTTCAAAAAATAGAGAGAAACAAGATCAAAAACAAAAAGATAAAAAAAAAGCAAAAAAAAAAACAGACAAACAAATAAAAAAGAAAAAGGGAAACAAAAAAGGGCCAGATGAAAATTCGAAAAAGGTTATTTGGGCAGCCAACCTGACTACAGTTTAAAACCTACAAGGGGTAACTGAAGAAGATTAATTTTGATGGGGCATAGATTGAGATCACTTACAGAACAAAGCAAAGCAATCCTAAGGATCTTTCAAAGGTCAGCTTATACAAATCACATTCATTGTTCGAGAAAGAGTCTGAAGAGCACCTGAAAAACATCCATGTCATGATTGTCAGACGCATCTTTCGCCCAAAAGTTCATCTTTCTCGCTACCCTATGAATTGCTTGTCAAATAGTATATTGAATTATGTCTCTTTATTGTCATAAATAAATATTACCTTATTTCTTTTGACCCCTGTACAATTCATATTACACTTGTCATTTAGTTGATAATGTTTGATGATCAACTGAAATATGCATCAGCATATCTTAACATTACATCGAAAGGAAAAAAAAGTACAGGGAACTCTACTCACGCCCCAATCATCAGGATCATGCACTTTTCACATCCAAACACCCACTCGGCATAACCATTCACCAAACCATTTCTTGCTTTCGCAAGCCACATATCAAGAAAAGCCATTTTAAGCTAACTAAAAATTAACCCATCCGTTTTATCACAATCCTATCGAAACCAAAGACATCAACCTTATCAAGCAAACAGTCTCTAAATTGTTGACAATGCCTTTAATTTGTCAGGAAAATGATTAAGCTTTCTGAATCAAGAAATGTAACGGTCTAAGTTTTTAAGACTAACTTTTTGGTTATATCCCCAATAGAGTAGGGACAACCTACAATCCCCAGCAGGATTAGGAAAATTTTTTCTGTAGTTGTATCAAAGAAAAATTGCCATCCCTTTGAGAGTCTAAATGAAGTACAAGGAGAACTATAACTATCTTTTATATTAGGCTTCACATCATGCAATCATGATAGCATTCTACGTCATGCATTCACATTACCATATAAATCATTTTTACAATATCACTTCAAGCTAGGTTTGCTGAACCTCTAAAGAATTCCTAGTAAGAACTCTAAGCTTCACAAACCAAGTACCATTCAGGTAAGGTCCTTTTCTTCTCATCACCTCGTGTCCAAGCCTTATTTGTCAAGCAACTACTGTCAAAGGGCCAGTGTCAAAAAATTATTGTTCAGTAACTATCATTAAAAAAAACTTTTGTCAAGAACATTTATCAGAAGCTTTGTCAAGCATTTTGTCAAGAACTAGTGTCAAAATGCTTTCATCGGGAAGTTTTGTCATAAACTTTTATTAAGAAAAATAGTGTTTAAAGTTTTAACAAAATCGTTGTTAGCACCTCTTTTAAAGCCCACAAGTCAGTGGCACCTTTTTTAAAGCCCACAAATTAGTGGCACCTTTTTAAAGCCCACAAGTCAGTGGCATCCCTTTTCAAAGCCCACAAGTTATGGCACCCTTTTAAAGCCCATAAATCATGGCACTCTTTCAAAAGCCCACAAGTTAGTGGCACCTTTGAAAGCCCACAAGTCAGTGGCACCTTTGAAAGCCCATAAGTCAGTGGCACCTTTTAAAACCCATAAGTTAGTGGCACCTTTCAAAGCCCACAAGATAGTGGCACCCTTTTTAAAGCCCACAAGTCAAAGGCATCTTTCTTTAAATCCCACATGAGCTAGTGGGACCCTAGTCTAAGTCAAAGCCCGTACGAGCTGGCAGCACCCAAGTTAAAGCCCACATGAGCCGGTGGCACCTAAGTCTGAGTCAAAGCATGCATGAGCTGGCGGCACTCGAGTCAAAGCCCACACGAGCTGGTGGCACCCAAGTCTAAGTCAAAGCCCACATGAGCTGGTGGCACCTGGTCTAAGTCAAAGTCTGCACGAGTTGATGACACCCAAGTCTAAGTCAAAATTGGCATGACCTGGTGACACCTGAGTCAAAGCCCATATGATCTGCTGGCACCAATCTAAGTCAATTCCTGCATGAGCTGGTGATACCCGAGTCAAAGCCCACATAAGCTAGTGGCACCCAAATCTAAGTCAAAGCCTACAAGAGCTGGCAGCACCTGAGTCAAAGTCCATACGTGCTGGTGGCACCCAAGTTTATGTCAAAGCTCGTATAAACTGGCAGCATTCGAGTCAAAGCCCACACGAGCTAGTGGCACCCAAGTTTAAGTCAAAGCCTGTATGAGCTAGCACCACCCAAGTCAAAGCCTATATGAGTTAGTGGCACCCAAGTCTAAGTTAAAGCCTATATGAGCTGGTGGCACTTAAGTCTAAGTCAAAGCTCACACGAGCTGCTGGTACCCAAGTTAAAGCCTGTATAAGCTGGTGGCATCTGAGTCAAAAGTTGGCACAAGCTGGTGGCACCCACATAAAAAATCCACGTTACTCTGCACCTACTTAAGGGGTTTAAACCTTAAAAAACTTAACACCCTAATGTTCTGGAAGTGTCAGTCCACCCCAAACAAAATAGTATCTATTTGTCTTTGCCCTATTCCTTATTCTCAGTAACAGTCAAAGAGGGGCAGCTGTAGATACCTTATTTTGTTTGGGCTAATTTTTAGCAATCTGAAGCTTGGGTGTAAGAGGGAGTGATGATTGTCATCTAGCGAAAAAGTATTTTGAGGATGTTAAGAAGACTAGGGATCATATCAAAGGAAAATGTAAAGATGTGGCATCAAGTGATGTAGTTCAAGGGGTCTAGGGACAAAAGACATGAGAAAATTCATAATTTTACTTAAATGTATCGATACGTGGTTCTCATTATTGATACAATGCTCTAACGCGCTAAAAATTTGAAATGTCCCCATTTGTATTAATACAACATGTAGATGTATCGATACATAAGCCTCTGTATCGATACAAGACCTCATGTATTGATACTAGGCCATACCGCGATTAAAACATGTATTTTGTAAAGAAATGTATCGATACATATCAATATGTATCGATACATGAGGTCATAGTATTGATACAATGTTCATTGTATCGATACACACAAGGCTTCTGAACCAAATGTATCGATACATTATGCAATGTATCGATACATGCAAGCCATTTTCATGATCCAAGCACTTTTAACTCGTCCACCATTGATCCAAAACTCAATTTTAACTTGTTTCTTTGCATCAGGAAAGATTAAAACACATGTCAAATTACAAATTTAGACTTTTAAATTAATCATAACATTTTTTTAAAGTCTAGATTAGATCAAAAAGGTCAACATCACATGATCACCCTACTCCTTAGCTTGTTAACCAATATCACCATCAGCCACCCTATTTACTGGAAAAGCATTTCAGTATTTAAACTAGCCATCCTATTTGCTGGAAAAGCATTTCAGTATTTAAACCAGCCACCCTATGCCCATCACATTGGTGGCAAATTGCATTCTACAGCCACCCTATAGCCACCATGCTGACATTACCTTGCCTCTTTTGAGCAATGGCCAAGAACATCTCTAATTTGGCTCTAAAAGGCTGGTATAAATGGACCATTTCTATCTCAGCTAAAAAAGGTTAGATTCCAGCTCATTTACACTTCTAAAAGCATATTCACATGCCAAGAAAACTAGAATCTCGTAGCTCTTGACCCACCACCTAAAATTAGCCCTAAAATATTCACTCTCAATCTGTACACATTCTGAAGATCACCTTTATCTGTACTAGAACCAAAAACTCATTGTTTCTATCTTTTTCTTCCTTACTAACAACAAGGAAAAGAGAAAAATTTAAGTCATCTTTGTTGCTCTAACTATTTGGCCAAAGTTGAAGTTTTATTGATATAATTTCCTACTCTATCATTTACATTTTTTGTTTTTCAGCACCTTCATCATTTTAATGAGCTTTCCATGTTTCCATTACCCTCATAGGATTATCATGCATTATTGTGGCATTTGGTTGTGGTAGTTTAAGATTTGGATGCCTTAATACCCTTTTGATGTGCCAAATGCCTCATTTCATCCTCATTAGTTAGATGTCTCTTACCTGTGCACTTCATGCCATATCCATACATCTTTTTATCCTTAATCCATGTATGAATCATTAGCCTAACACATTTTAAGCATATATACACCTTAACTTGCATGAATCATTATCATTTTTAGCATCCATAACATTTTCTTGTCAAAGTGCATAACTTTTTTTGGTCTAGGCCATTAGTAAAATTAGTATCCCCATTCATGTTATGTGCCATCCCCTTGTATGTTGGTGGTCAAAATACATGTTCGATGGCTAGTAAAAACTGATTTTCAAAACCCCCTAAGCCAAGCATGCTAACCTCAACCAATGAGGATTAGCATGGATTTTGCATTTTCCTTAAAGCTAGCAAAATATCTTGGGAAAAATTAAGTTTTCCCAGATCTGGAATCTTGGTTAAACAAGCTAAAATTTTATGACTTCCCAACAAAATTGGCCTTACACTCATCCCCAAAATGTTCATGCCTTATTTTAAGTCAAAACCTTGAATGGTATGATTAATAGACTATTTTATTATCCCAAACTACTTCGAGGCTATGTAAATAAGTTTGTGACGCTCATGCCACTCTTTCTCGTCATTGATGGATGTTTAAATGTCAATGACTCGAGTGTAGACCCATAAACATAAGGAAAACAAGAAATATCCCTTGCTTTGCTTTGTTCCTTGCTGGCAGCACAACTATTGCAAATTGAAAAATTGGTTTAAAATCCTAAATGATTTTTCATGTATTTTTTGATATTTTTTTATCAAAGCATGTCAAATTATCTTTAAAACAGTGTCTTATTCACCCTAGATTAGTCCAGATGAAAAAGTTATGATTTTTCAAATCTAAACTATCTAGAATCTCTAAAATCCAAACATGTATTCTGCTTGGGCCATTCAGGCCTAATAAATGATTTTTCCAAAATTTTCAAACATTCTTCCTAAACAGGTCATGAAATTCCTTTTCTAGAAAGATATTATTTGCAATTTTTTGATACCAAATAAGTCCAAAATGATTTTTTAAAGTTTGACACACCTTGTTCCTTGTATTCTCTATTAGCAGCAAAGTTGATCCAAATTTGAAACTTTATTCTCTCGGAAAGTGACCTTTTGGGATAGTAGGAATATTTTTATGATGACCCTCATCGAGTCACCTTTCTAACGGTTGTTGTCCACCTTCTAAATCTTTCAAATAAATTTAGACTAAATTCGGGAAACAAGATAGCGCGACGCTATCCCTTATTTTTAGTTTTGGTCAAAATCAAGTTATTTTTTTGAAATTCATCTCGAGACATTCGAATGCCTCTATGTCAACCCGGTTAGACTCGAGAAAATGCGTCGACCTCCTATAGGCTCGTACCAAGGCATAAACATATTTTACATCTTTACCATTCTTATTCACAATAATTTTTTTGTCAAAAGTTGTTGGAAGGCTTTTACCTTCCCTAAATCATAAGGTTTTTGCCAACTTAAGTTTCCAGCTCGACTTCTCTAAAGAGTGTTAAACATATCACTTTTGGGGATACTTTAACCCCACCTTTTCGAAGGACACTCCAACCTTATTTTTTCAAAATTTTCGAGATCTAAAAATCTTCCTTTGTCAAAATTATTTGTTATCCATGGGGATACTCCAACCCCATCTTTCTAAAGGGATACTCTAACCTTATCTTTTAACTATAATTAATCTTTTCTTTTTTCCTTCTTAGACTTCTATGAATACATCAAACAAACCTTGCTTAGTCAAAAAACCTATAGGCATATAAAAAATGGTCGATTCGATTATTCTTAAATAATCGATGCCAATAGAAAGATAAATTCTAATAGTCCAATCATTTTCTTTGTCATTGCATTGAATGATCCATGTTATGTTATTTCAAGTACTACCTTACTAACATGATTTCTTTGTGATGATTATTTGCATTCATGTTTTCAAAATGTTTCCAAATAAAATTAAAGGTAATGTTCCACATGGGTATCTCTCCAGTGCCCTAAGTGGAACATTCTATTTTCAAAGTAAAATCCAAAGGTCATTTTTATAAAAAATCTCTATATTCCCTATTCTTCGGGGCGTATATGAGATTAAATCTTTTTCATCAAAACCTGGATTTGTATTTCTATAAGATTCATGCATTAGAAGAGGGTTATATTGAAATAATGACAAGTTAAGATCGAAAGAATCGAAACCGAGAAAGACATAGCTAGTACGGTATCGATTTCGGGCATTGCGAAGAGGTTCGTACCTCATCATGTGTAAACAACTCTCGAACCTAAATAATGAATCTTTGCATTATGTAGACTATAGGATCGATGTTTTGAGGTTTATAAGTCAAAACATAGGTTTTAATAGGCATCCGATCATGCCTATACCTAAATGATCGGTGGTGACTCCAAGTGTTGGCAATTTTATGATGGTCATCCGAGACCAATAAGATGAGCGATTCATCTTACGATCCCTTTCACTGTACCACAAATCAAGAATTTGTACATTTTCATTCTCATCACATTGCCAAAGAATAGTATCAATCAAGAAAACGTTTTGAAGTTAGAAAAATATTTTAAGTCGTGCACACCCATAGATCCGCGAGGATCCACCTCGAGGTACATTGTAACAATTATTACATTTAAATTGGTTCCAAAATTATTCTTTGAGTCCAAAAAGAACTAACGAGGCACCTTGATCCTTACCTATCACAGGTATTGGCAAAACAGGTTTAATCCAAGTGAAAGTATTTTCCACACCTGTGTGAGGGTTAAAGCCTTTTGAAGGCATAAGTAATTTATATTCTATAGTGAGTTCCTTATAGTTTAATATATGAGGTTTAAGTTATGATGTTTAAATAGGTTTCTAAATTGTTCTCGGGCTCAGAAAGAACTAACAAGGCACATTGATACTTACCTATCACGGTTATCAATGAAACATGTTTAATTTAAGTGAGAGTATTTGCCACACCTGTGCAAGGTTAAAACACCTCGAAGGCATAAGTAATTTACATTTGATAGGTTTTTCATTGGCCTATGTGAGGATAGCCCCATGAAGGCAGAGCTACTTTGCCACTTCGTCAAATATTAGGTAATCTATGCCTCTTCCATAGGTTTGGAGGATAATCTAATGCATATCCTTGTGTTCAGTGTGCATAGGGGAACAAACAAATCTTTATAAGTTGACTTCAAAAATAAATAAGTAAATAAATAAATAAAATCTCCTATCTTAAATGCCTTATAAAAATAAGGCTATAAAGGAAACAAAAAGATTAGTGCCCAAAAACATATATCATGTATAATAAAATGACGATTTTTTGTTTATTTAGAAATACCAAGAATGATAACTAAATATGCTAGTTGAAACTGAAGTAATCAAAAAATTTAGTTGACAGATAATCAATTTTAGGCCTAACTCTTTAACCAATCCTTAATAGAGTCACCAAGCCATTGAAATGTGGCCGGGACACGAATCTTAAATCGTAGAACTTAAAAAATGGGTGAATCCCTTAATTTTTTATTTTTTTCATTAATGGTTGAGGATCAAGTCATCAAGGTGAACTGCTTACTTGACCTAAACCTAAATAATCATTACAAAACAATCATCTAACTTATAGTTGCTACCAATCTAGTTTTAGCTAGGTGAGATTGGTCACCTATCAAAATTCATATTTTGAGGGTTAAGAAACCCTCAAAAATAAACTTCAAAGTCCATGCTCGTACCAGATATCACATGAAAAGCTCTAAGAGTATATTACAATCAGGAGTAAGGACTGATCCCTTTCATGTGCCCTAAAATCGGTCCTTTTTAATTAGGTGTTAACTTGAATCTCGATCTTATTTAGTTTCAATATTTGTTATTTAATTATAATTCTTTATTTTAAAAATTTTCTAAACTAAATTTATTATTTCATTCTTAAGAAAATCAAGTTTTTAATATTTTTAAAAATAAAAATGTCATTTTTACCCTATTAGATGAAATCAAAGAAATACAAAGTCTTATTTTATGCTTGATTTTATCCATTTTGAAAAGGATATCTTGTTATTAAACTAATCTGTTAATCCCCTTCTATATGCTGGGAGAAATCCACATAGCACTTTAACTTAAAGACATTGCCTTGATTTTTTTAAAATGCTATTTTTATTGAATAATAAATTTCAAGGACTTGTTTTTGATGATATGGCATAAAACTAGACTTAAAAGATTCAATTTTGGTAAAGGGACCAAAACATCCCATAAAGTGCATTTTTGACATGAAAGTTCCCTGTGACCTTAATGGACTTTAAATATTACCAATATGCCCCTAACATACACCTTCAGCGTGAAAAGTATTTTGATGGCCTTAAAAGACTCTAGAAGTGACCAATATATCCTTAAGTACACCTTCAACATGAAAGTATCTCGATGACCCTAAAGGATTAATAATAAACATGAAATATTAACCTACCCCTGAAGTGCACCTTTACCCAAAAAGTATGTTGGTGACCCTGAAGAACTTGACTTCAAGGTAAAATGACTAAATACCCCTAAAATGCATGTATGATATGAAAGTTCTACATGACATAAATAGGACTCTAAAATGAGAGATAAGCCCTTAAAGTGCATGTGACATTAAAGTACTTACATGACCTTAAAGGATTAAGTTTTAAAGTGAAATGACTAACCTATCCAGAAGTGCATGTAACATGAAAGCGTTTTTATGACCCTTCAGGACTTTGTTTCCAGAATGCATAAAATGCATTGGAAAAGGCGATAATACTCAAAATGGGCATTTTCACATGGAAAATGACTTAACAAGCTAAATGGTCCCTAAACTTTCTAAACTTACAAAATAACCCTTAAATGGCATAAAAATGCTAGAATAAAGTCATAAAAATAACTAAAATACCCTAAATGGGTAATCTTGTGGTAGAAATAAAATACGACCTTAAAATACAAGGTTTTACTAAAAGGCTACCAAACTTTCCTAGTTTGCAAATGGTCCTTAAATGATTTAATATGCATGAAATGGATTTTAAAATAAAATTGAAATGCATAGAAAACATTTCTAATGCCATACAGTGATTGGCCAAGTATAGAAGGCCTTGAAAAATTTTTTATTATTATTTATTTTGCAATTTGTTCCCTAAGGTTGTTAAAATTACTAAATGGCCTAAAATGCCTAAAAAAATGAAAATTTCTATTTCCTTGCCTAGGCATGTAATTGCCCTTAGATGATTTTGGAGAAATTATAAAATAGTCCTTAAGGAGTTTGACCAAGCTAAGAAATACCCCTAAATGGCCAAAAATGTGAAACTTGCATTTTAACCCCTATATGTTTTGGCCAAGCTAAGGAACACCCATAAATGGATTTGAAAATTTTGGAAAAATTATGAAACAATTTCTATAAGTTCTACCATGAACCAAAACAAACCTTAAATGGCTTAAAAGTTAAAAAAATTACATTATACTCCCTAAGTTTTAGTTATTTATGAAATAACCCCTAAAATTTTTATTTTTCATGAAACTAGACATGAATACATGTTAACATCATCCTAGGCTACTATTAAGCTCAACACACAGCACTAATTCCCAAAATCCCAACGTTTAAAAGAAATCATAAACTAAATATGCAAAAAAAAAACATAATTAAACATTTATCAGATCCAGCAATATTAAAATTAATTTTAAAACACCAAAATATGATTTAAACACTTGATCTTCAATAACATGATTTCAATAATATGTTAAAAAAATAATAAAGAAAAAAATGGTCATGGCTCCAAGCTTAGCCTTTAAAGCATATAAATTATGCTAGGGCATAAGCTTAATCTCCTTAATAAATGAAGGTCATGAAGCTATTAATAAAAGGAGTTGAAGGTGAAAATTAAATGAAAATAAATAGAATAAAGTGAAAAAAAAATTCACAAAGAAATACCTTTAAAGCTTTTAAAGAAACTTGAAACTACCTAAAAATAAATCAAACTTTTTTTTTGCTGCCATAACTAAGAGAAAACCAAATGAAATATCTTTCCCTTATTCTTAAAGGAAGACAAAACCAAATGAAATATATTTCCCTTATTTTTAAAGGAAGACATATGGACCTGCTCAAGGGCTGGGCTACCCAAGCTCGAAGGCCAGCCCAATATATTGGACTGTTAGGAAAAAATAGTAGGCCTGAAAAATTGGCTTGGGCAACAAAACTAGGCAAATTTAAAAATGGGTTAGGCTTTTTCTCCAACTTCCAATGATTAAGCCTAGCTTGACCATTTCACTTTTAATATTATATAATTTTTATATATTATATAATTTTTATCATATAAAAAATGCATATATATAATATTATAGTGTAAACATTAAAAATTAGGTTATTATTTATATTTTTAAATTTATTAAAAGAAAAATATTAATAAATTAATAAATAATAATTTTTAAAAATATATATTTTTTAAAGAATACATTATAAAAAAAGAATACGGCGGGCCTAAATGGGATTGGACCATCCATTTACAAATATGGTAAGCTTGGGCAAAATTTGAGGCCCATATTTCAAGGTAGACCGAGCTAGGCAAGCATATTTGATGTTAATATTATGCTTAGGCTTGGCTCGAACCTGGTCGACTTGACTCATAAACACCTCCAAAAACATATGACCGTGGGAGGGAAATTCCCTCCATGGTCTAATTTCTTTCTTATTTTTTATTTTTTATATTTTTGGTTACTTATTTGGTAAAAATTATGATAACTTGTCATTCACCCATACTTTGTCACAGATTTCTTCCATATTTTCTACCTAAAGATGACAACTACCAAGTATTCTCTTATTCAAAATCTTGGATTTAGCTTAGGTTCAAACTAAGTTTGTTAAATGGGAATTGAATTCCAGCCAAGCTAGTTTATAGGTGACTAATTTTAGAAATAGTATGAATTAAACTAATTTGGTTAAAAAAAGGGTTTAGCTAGAACTAAATTACTCCCATGTAAAATGGAAATTTATTGGAATTGAAAATTCATGCGACAATTTAAATTGCATGGACTAAATTGAAAGAAATAAATATGGAAATAAAATTACATACTTAAAGGGTTAATTAATATATAAAATTCAATTAAGAATTTAATCATGCGAAATTCTAATTAAAAAAACCATAAGGAAAAATTGAATTGAAGAAATTAATGTGTAACAAGTTTTCAAATGAAAATCAAATGAAAGAAATTTGATTGGAAGGACTAAGATTTAAAAGAAAAAAATTGGATTGAAATCCATGTAATCAAGTGTTGAATCAAAATTCCACATGTAATAAACCTAATTAAGAATTTAATCATGCAAGAATTTTGATAAAAAATTTGTAAGGAAAATTTGAATCAATAAAATTAATATGAAGAATTCTAATTAGAAAAATTTAGGGTGTAAAGTTAAGAAAATGAATTGAATTAGAATCTTTAATTATTTAATTGCAAGGAAAGAATTTCCCAAAATCTCATGTAAGAAATAAAATTTAATTTCCATGTTAAAAAAAGGTTAGTGGAAAATTCCATGTACTAACATGCTAAGTAGGATTTTTATAGATGACACAAAAAAATAAATAAATATTTAAGAAAACATCCTAAATGTTGAATTCTAAAAATTGAAAGTCCATATTTTGAAAAATGTTAGCAAATTGGAAAAGTCTCTTATGTGAATAAAGTTCTAACTCGTAAATTGTTTATAAGGAAAACCTTTACGGAAGAAAATTTTGTGTTCTTATAAAAAAGAAAAAAATTCAAAAATGACTTCAAGTCTAAAAAAATGAGTCAAAAACATTTAATTGAAAGCATATAAAAAAGTAAAAAATCTTAGACTTGAAAAAATTTTATAGGAAAGAAACTTGTGGCGATGTGGAACGAAAATCAATTAATAAATTTGACAAGTTGGTACCTTGTGGTATAAATGCCCAAGCAAACTTTTTTTGAATATTTTTTAATTTTCTAAAGTGATATCAGCATAAATTTACATGGGTATTAGTAAAAATATATGATAATTAGCTAGCAAAATTTGCAAAAAAAAGTTTTGAAAATTTTAAAAAATGGGACATTTACGGTGATCTCATGCTTAAAATTAAATTTCCTAATCCTAAAAATGGTGTTTAGAAGCTAATTTTTCTCTCTAATATTCATTTTTTTAATCGATTTTGTTTCTTGCACACCCTAAAATTGTAACTTTTTGGCTGAGAGTGGTCATCTTGACATGGCCAAACTGATCTTGAAAAGGTTTGATCCTTAAAGAAGAGGTTAACCCCTATTAGGATGGCTAGTCGGTTCTTGATCTTTGTTATTTCGGATGGTTAAAGAAAGGGCCCGAAAGAAATTGGGTGTTTACACTACTTTGCCTTCAAACAAAAAGGCCATTGATGCCAAATGGGTGTACAAGACCAAGTATTAAGCTAGCGATGAAGTGGATCACTTCAAGGCATGATTGGTAGCCAAAGGTTATAAACAACAAATAGGTATTGATTATTTTAAGGTGTTTACTTCTGTTGCTAGATTTGATACTGTTCATATGACTTTTTCTCTTGCTGCATATAATTATTGGAAAATTAATCAAATAGATGTAAAGTTTGCACTTTTGAATGGTGTGGTTAGGGCAGAGGTGAATATTGAACAACCTTTGAGATCTATGAAAAAAAAAGGAAGAAACATCATAGAGACTAGAAAAGGACTTTATGGGTTAAAATAGGCGCCTAAAGAATAGTACACTCGGATTGACTCATATTTTATTGCCCATGACTTTTGTGGTTGTCCTTATGAGCATGCTTTGTATATTAAATCCAAATCACAAGGTGATATACTTATTATGTGCTTTTATATAGATGATTCGCTTTATGCCATTAATAATGTGAAGTTAGTGCAAGAGTTTAGGGAAGCTATGATTGCTTAGTTTAAGATACCAGATATAGGTTTGATGTCTTACTTCCTGGGCATTAAGGTGTAGCAATCAGATAATAAGATATTCATTTCATAGAAGAAGTATGCTAGTGATATGTTGGCAAAGCTTAAGATGGGTTCCTATAAATCGATTTTGACTCCTGTTGAAAAAAGATTTAAGCTTGTGAAAGATGGCAGTGTTGAAGTTAATGCTACAACCTAGAAAAAGTTGGTAGGGAGTTTATGATATTTGAATGCTACTGGATAGGACACTGTTTATGATGCTGGCATTATTAGCAGGTTTATGGAAACAAACTGCCTCATTGGCAAGCCATTAAACATATTTTGAAAATATCAAAGATACACAAAGCTATGGAATTCTTTATTCATGCTCTAGTAACGTGGATCTTGATGGATATATAGATAGGGATTAGGAAGTTGATATTGACTTAAGGAAAAGCACTTCGACATATGCCTTTTATCTTGGCTTGGGTTTTTTTCTTAGTCTTCTAGGAAGCATGATTTGTTTATGCTACAAAAGTAGTATGGTTAATAAGAATGCTTTCGAAGTTGTGACACCAATAAGAAAGGTGACATAGATTTTTTGTAATAGCAAGGTTGCAATTGCTATGTCAAAGAATCCAATGTTTCATGGTCATAGCAAGCACATTAAGATCAAGTATCACAAAACTCATGATTCAATGAATGATCAAGAGATTAAGTTGGAGTTTCGTTCATCACAAGATTAAGCTGTAGATATTTTTACTGAGCTAGTAAAAACTTATTGTTATTGATGCTGAAGAAGATAATGGGCATGATGAAGTTGGAAAACTTGGTTTAGGGAGGCAGTGTTGGAATTAAATCAAGTTATGTCATTTATTAGGTATCACTTTATTATTTGTTAGGACAATTAAATATTGGTTATTAAAAACCCTAATTATTTATTATAAGTTAAGTTTTAGTTTAAAATTCTTGTTCCTTTGATTTATCATTGTTCACCCTATTTCATATAACAAATTATTAAGGTGGACTTTATGCATGTGTATAGGAAATGAACTGCTTTGTAGATGACTCTGGCCAAGACGGGTGTTGGTACAGCCAACCTATTTTGTGCTTCGTGTACACACAAATTTTGTGTTGAAAATATGAAAAGGAAAATTTGAAGACAAATAAATTTGCTTTATTTATCAAACTTAAGTTACAATCTCTAGATGTTCTTTACAATAAAGAAATCTTTTGATTCTTTTCTTCAACAAAAACTTCGATCCAAGGGTCTTTAGACTTGATCATGAATCAATGAGGTTTGCTTTAAGTGTCTTCTAGACTTGATTTTGACAAACAGAATTTGCCTCATTTCTATTGTTGAAACAAGATCAGAGAGCTATTTCTTAAAGAATGTGAGCAACGTTCTTCACTTTCTTGAGAGAAAACTTCTTGAGACTTCGAGAGAACTCAAATCTTCAAAATTTGTTTATTCTCTTGAAGCTTGTAAAATTATTGAATGGTTTTGGTATAAGCCCTTTTTTTATAGTGCGAATAGGCCAGGTAGAAACGAGTTCTTAAAGAATATAACTTGTTTAATAAATTTATCTTGATAAATTATCTTTTAATTAATGCAATTTAAGTAGAGATAAAGCTCTAAATTAATGTTAATTTAATTAAAGATAAATTTTTATTTATGATGTCATCACATATGATGTCATCAATTGCACGTATTGATGTAGAATTTAATTAATAATTTCTTAATAATAAAAAATTTCAATTTACATGTGGCAATTTGTGATTGGTAAAAATTTTTGTCCTTTTACAAATGCTCCTTCAAGGCTTGGTTATTTACATGATTTTTTTAGGTGTAGCAAGTAAGCAAGTCTTGAAATTTTGATTATTTTTTAGCGTCAAAATATATTTAGGCCTTTAAATTGCCATGAGCATGTTTACTTAAAAAAATTTTCCATCTTCAATCATTTTGACATAATTTTTGTACTTAAAAAATTAATTTTGATTTAGCATAAATTAAAATAAAAAATCTATCTTTTTATCCATAAAAAAATTTGTCCATTAACGAATTATATCAATAGAATTTACTTAGAATCTAATTAGTATCTGACTTGTCAATTTTAATTAGGATTTACTTCCTTTCATACATTCCAAGATGAATTCGAAATTATTTTAGCATGCCTTCACCACCTTGGACTTAAATTATCCTACCTATAAAAGCAACCCATCTCTTGTTGATTTTCTCAAGAAAATGTCATCAAAAGCAAGGTAAAAATTCTTTCTACATTTATTAGCTTTAATTCTCTTTTTATTCTAAATCACATGCATTATGCATGTGTTTATAACTTTCATGCAGCAATTGTCCCATGGCTGCATCATGCATCTCATTTATTATCTTTATTCTTTAAAATTGCTTTTTACTTTCCTTTTTTTACTTTAACATCATGATTGACAAGCTGAAACTATTTTTTCAAGCGGTGATATCTTGTGGAAACTCCAAATAAGGAAGAAAAAATTTCACGGCAAACTCACGTTGCTCAGCTACGATTGTTATCTTGGCATTTAGGCCGAACAATTTCAAAGGCTATAGAATTGGCCTCGATTAGTTGCAATCTAAATACAAACTAAGAAGCTCTTACAAGTGACACACAAATTCAATTTACTCCAATCAAACTCACATGCTCGTAGTTCATGAAACATAGTTAGCTGATACATTTAAGACGGATAGCATCCAATATGCTTTTGGAGTTTATTCTTTGCATTCCATGCCTTACCAAAAAAATGTCATACGGCCAGCTACGAATAGCATCACATCATCACAAACACAAAGAAAGATGTAGGATGCAAATCAATCATGCATGTCCATACACTTTATAAACATTTTGACTAATTGGTGAAGCCATATGACTATGCCCGTGGCATCTTAATCTCATGCAGGGTTACACGTATCATAACATTGTTTTCATTATGACATAATGATTTTTTTTAACCATGCATAAAATTTTTCCTTAATCATATTTAACATAAATGAAAATTTTGATTTCATAAGGCTTTTTTGTTTGTAGATTATCCTAAAAAAAAAGAATGTCGAAAATAATTTCTATGTTAAGACCATAAATCTAGTCTAATTTGACATGCTTGAGTTTGATCTTTATGTCAAAACCATAAATCCAATCAAGTTTGACACCCTTTAGTTCAATCTTTATGTTAAAACCACATGGTTAATTTTGGTGATCATGTTAGGACCACAAATCCAAACAAGTTTGACACGTTTGAGTTTGATCTTTACGTCAAGACCATAAATTCGATCAAGTTTGACACTCTTCAATTTGATCTTTATGTTAAAACCACATGGTTGATTTTGATGCTCATGTCAAAACCATAAATCTAATTAGGTTTGACATGCCTTGGAATAAGGAAAACTGCTAATATATATTATGCTATTGACATCATTATACCTTCATGATCAAGACAAGGGTAATGGTTAGCATATATATCATGCTATTTATGCATCATTATACAGTTATGAGGAGCCGTCGTCTTCAAATAAGTTTTTTCTATATTTTTTCTTCTTATTGCAATCTAGCATTGCATTCTCAATTACTAATCATGGGGTGCAGGTGTATTTTTCTGTCATATGATCATCTGATCTAATATTCTTGAAGTCAGCTTGATTCCAATGATAAATAAGCTCTAAATGAACATAAAACCAAATGAAGTTGCATATTTATTAGCATTCCATTGTGTTAGGGTAAGGAAGATGAATAAGAGGCATTTGGGATATGCTTATTAAAGAATTTGTAAGCTTTGCTTTTTAGTTAGCAAACAATAAAGAGGCATTGGTGCTCATAGTAATAGTCACGTATATATATTCGTGTTGCCATCTTGGTAATGGGATTTCATGATTGGTTCTTCAAACCATTACATATTTCATTCTTTTTACTGCGCAACTTTTATATAAAATTTTTTTAATTCTTTATTCACTATAACACATTCTTTTCTTTTTGTAGAGTCATCATGTTATACTTCAAAGACCACTAAGATTATCTTGTTATTCTTATAAAGGAAGGCAAAGACATTAAAATGGATCACCTCTCTTTGTCGACGAACCCATATTTGGTATGTATAAACCAACTTGGACATTTTTTTTGGTTGTTGATTGAACTTGGCAATGAAACCAAGTTGCCTACGTACTTTTAAAGGATCAAATCATAATGTAGTTCATTTTTTTTGTGGTCTAACTTTTGCCTAAGTTGTCCCAAAAGGGATTTTCAACTTAGCGAGCATTTTTCCTTTTTTTGTTTCAAATGTGCTATTTAAGCTCATGCTTAGAGCATATGTTTTAAGCAAATAACCATTTTAAAACTTGCCATTGATCGGTCCAACATTGAAACCATCTTGATCAACAATCTTGTACGCACCATTGGTATAAACTTCTCGAACAACATATGGTCTATCCCATTTGGAAAGGAACTTGTTACCTATGCAATGTGTGGTATTTATGGGTATTCTTACAGTAAGGACTAAGTCTTCAACTTGAAATGACCGCAGCTTAACTTTCTTGTTAAAAGCTTTGGATAATTGAGCTTGATAGCATTCCAAGCATTGTTGTGCATCAAACCTTTTCTCATTCAAAGCTTCTAACTCCTCTAAGCCTAGACGTACATATTCTTTATCAACAAGACCTTCTTAGATTGTAATCCTTAATGATGGAATTTGTCAATCAAGTGGTAGAATATTTTTTACACCATAAATAAGCACATATAGAGTAGCTTGAGTTGGTGTATGATATGTAATATGATAAGCCCACAAAGCTTCTTATATCCTTTCATGCCAATCTTTCTTTGAATGATTAACCATTTTTTGAGAAGATTGCATAAAATATTTTGTTAAAAGCTTCTGCTAATCCATTTATTGGAGCATGGTACATTAAAGAGTGATATTGCTTGAAGTTAAACTATATACATAATTTGCTCATGTGAAACTACTTTCCATTATCAGTCATGATATATCATGGTGTGCCATACTACTAATAAATGATATTAGTGTGAATGAAAGTTACAACAATATCCTTATTTACTTCTTTATAAGGTGCTGCTTCTGCCTATTTTGAAAAGTACTCTATAGCTACAAGTATATACATATGTCTCATTGAACTCTTAGGCAATGGTCCTACTAAGTCAAGTCCTCAACCATCAAATGGCCAAGATGTGACTATTAGATGCAATGGCTCAGGACGTTGATGGATGAAGTTAGCATGAAACTAACAAGCTTGACATTTTTTGGCATAATCCATGCTGTCTTTTACCATTGTAGGCCAATAATATCCAATCCTTTTGATTTGAAATATAACTTAGCTTTAAATTGATGAGCACCACAAACTCCGGAATGAGCTTCTTGTGGAACTTTGGATGCTTCATTTTCTCTTAAACATCAAAGAAAAACTCCATCAAAAGAGCAACGATAAAGTGTACCCTTAAAGTAAATAAATAAAAGAGCTTGATGTTTCACTTTTATTTTATACTTTGGATCACTGGATAATTTACCATATTTTAGATAATCAATCAACGGGTGCCTCTAATCTTCTTTCTCAATTTCATAAACTAAAACAACATTGGATTCCATATCTTCATGTTAGAGATAGTAACTAGCAAAACCCATCATTTACATAAAGGAATTTTTACTTCGGCACTTGATAATGCAAGAGATGATGCTAAATTAGCTAGGGAATCTACTTGTCTATTTTTTTTTCCTTATCATGTGCTTTGAGTTCACATTGTCAAACCATTGTAAGAGTTTTTTCGCATGGTTGACATATGGTTAAAGCTTCAATTTCTTTACTTCATAAAGTGGAATAAGTTGTTTGATGACCAATTTAGACTCTCTCTACATTTTAAGTTGCATAGTTTTCATGTCCATTGCCATTTCTAGTCCAATGATCAAAGCTTGGTATTCTGCTATATTGTTGGAACAATTTTTAGTAAGAGTGAATGCATGAGGCAACACTGCACCTTCCAGAATAACAAAGACAATACCTATTCCAACTCTATCTTGCTATGCAGCCACATCAGAGAACAACTTCTATAGCTTGGGTATTTCGATAAAAAAATCATCCTCATTGGAAAGATCTTCAGAGAATTCCCAATCATCTTGAGTATTATGGTTTGTAAGAAAATCAGCTAATACTGGCCCTTTGATAGCCTTTTGTGGAATATGAATGATGTCAAACTCTTATAGCATGATAGCCTATTTTGCCAATCTTCCACTAAGTACAGCCTTAGACGTGAGACATTTTAGAAGATCTGCTCAGGATATTAAATGGATAGAGTGAGCTTGCAAATAATGCCTCGACTTTTTAACAAAGAACATTAATACCAAACAAATCTTTTCAATGGGAGAATACTACTGAGATAATAGAGTGCATTTTCTTTTCCTTCATCATTTTTGTGCCAACGATGTCCTAAAGAATGTTCTTGCATATCAATATAAAGGATCAAAGGTTTTCCTTGTCATAGCAAATAAGCCTTAATGCTTTTGAAAGCATAACTACAAGTTTCATCCCAAATGAAAATAACATCTTTTTTCATCAATCAATTGAATGGTTGACATTGACCTGGAAAGTTTAATATGAAGCATCAAATATATGCTAATCTCCCTTGTAAACTTTTAAGCTCATAAAGATTATATGGTTCTAGCATTTTCATGAACACAACTATCTTTGATTGATCAATCTCAATTCCATGATGTCACATAATGAACCCTAAAAACTTGCCCGAAGATATGCCAAAAGCACACTTTAATGGATTCATCTTTAATTGGTACCTGCATAATCTTTCGAACATTTAACGAAGTTTAGTAAAATGATCTGCACTTTTCTTCGAGTTCACAGCCAAGTCATCTACGTAGCACTTGGTTCTTGTGAAGCATATCATTAAAGATCTCTTGCATTACTCTTTGATATGTAGCACCAACATTTTTTAACCTAAAAGGCATAACTCTATAACAGTATATTCTTTTTAGAGTTTGAAATGCAGTAAGTTCTTTATCTTGTGGAGCCATGTGAATCTGATTATAACCAGATGACCCATCCATAAAAGATAAAACCTAATGATCAGTTGTAGCATCCACCATTATCTTAGTTAGAGGAAAAGAAAAATCATCTTTAGGGCAACCATTATTTAAATCTTGAAAATCCACATAAATTCAAAGTTGGCTATTTTTTCTTACAAAGACAATGTTTGATATCCAAGTAGGGTACTTAACTTCTCTAATAAAGCTACCTTTAATGTGCTTGTTCACTTTAATTTCAGTTTAAGGAATCAAATCAGGATAAAAATGTTGTTGGGCTTGTTTGATAGGTCTAATAGTTTTTTTTATTCCCAGATAATGCATAATTATTTTTGGATTAAGTTTTAGCATTTCTTTATAAGTCTAGGCAAAGACATCTCTGTATTCAATTAGAAGGTCAAGATAAGCTTTTTCTTCTTCTGAAGGCAAACAAGCACTAACAAAAATTGGATGTGGATCTTCATAATTATTGACGTTAACCTTTCTTAGCTCATCAATGGTAGGCTGATTTCCTTCTTCAAATAATGAAGGGAGTTCCTGAGGATTTTCTTCCTGTGGTTCTTTATCAACTTCTTTTATGGATACATGATGCGAAGTGACTACTTCTATTTCTTCAAGCTTTTTTTTGTAAAGATGCAACCTGCAACCTGCATAGTTATCACCGTTATGTGTTTTTTAGCCTTCAAGACTTCACCAGTAGTTACTTTCCACTTGCTTTGGCTTTTCATTCGATAATAAATTTTGCTATGAAAGTCCCTCAATTTATTAAAGGTTGAGGTTTTTCTTTTTCGACTATAGCTATTTTTTTTTGGACTTTAGACATTCTAGCCTTGCATGAATGGGTATCGGCTCATATCTGCTCAAACATTGACCTTCGAGGTGATTGAATGCTCAAAAGGTCAAACATTGACACTTGAGCTGAGCGTGTTCTGAAATGACTAAACACTGAAGGTTTTAGTAGCTTTATCGAATCTTCTCACTCTTTAAGAATCTTTTTCACATATATATATCTTGAAGTTTCTTTATGAATATTCAATTTTAATGGAAAAAACCTAAGCCCTTTTTTAGATGTTTCAACATGATCAGTTTTCTTTTACCAGACTTAAAAAACCTTGATTATACTTTGTGATGTTGCGTTGCTAGGTTCCTCAGCCAATTCAACAAGATCCTCTTACTTATATCCAGCTTTAACAAGTAGTTTATAGGCATTAGGATCAAAAACCTCTAACTTAATAGGAAAAAAGATCTTGATGTTCAAAGAGAGGTTGTTCTACTAGCCTGACATATCCTTTTATAGGAGGTTTAAGAATTGTTGTTTCTTTCAAATTAGTAAGGGGAAGAGTCAAATTTTTTAAACTTTCGCAAATTTTATCTTTGATGGTTGAAGCAACAGAGTCTTTTTCTTTTTGCTTTAATTATTTATGGGAGTAGTCATTCCTTTTTTAATGAAAGTGCTCTTCACATAAAACTTAGCATCTATAAAAATAAACCTTGGTCGAAGTAAATGGTTTGGCATCAGCAACAATCATCTTGATTTAACCATTTTTGTAATACTTAAAGCATTGATGAAGAGTGGAGGAGACCACACCATTTTAATGTATCCACGGTCATTCTAACTGCATATTGTATGTTGTTTTGGCATCAACACATGAAAAAGTGGATAAGACTCCATATCTCCAATGAAAAGTTGAAGTCTAAGCTTTCCAAGAGCTCTTTGCCCCCTTAGTTAAATCCTCGGATCATTAGATGAATTTGTAACATTTCATCTAAAGGAACTCCTAATTTTTCTTGTTGTCTTTAAATAGAGTATATTGACTGTGCAACCATCAACCACTAAAATTTGGTTGATCTTTTATTTACAAGCAAATCCCATAATGAACAAGGGCTTATTATAAGGACTGGATCCCAGTAGTAAATTTTTTATCAAAAAAAATAATGTTTGAGCCACACAAATGATCTCTAGCTCTAATCACGGCAATCCATGTTATCTTTATGTTTAAATTCTTCATTACCATAAATATTGTAACAAAACAAAGGGAGCAAATCTTTATTTCTAAATTGGATTGGCACGTATTCATTTAATATGATTGGTCATCGTGACGTTTTCCAAGTTAAATTTTTATGCTTAGATGACCTTATTTTTATCTAGGGCATTTTGGGCTTTAAAGCTTTACATTACCATTCAATCATTTTAGCACTTATAGGAACCTTCATAGGCTTTAAAAGATTTTACTTTTTACATTTTCAGCGTATGACTAATTCCAACCATTGTCATCCTCATTTGCTTCCTGCAACAGATGGTTACCTGTATTCGTTTGAAGATCCACCATTATGCTTATGTTTGAAGGGAGTCTAATGGGAGTAAAAGAGCTAAATTTTATGGTTCTATCCAAAATATTGGAATAAATAACTATAGTGATTGATGCCATGTTCGTCAATATCATTTCTTCTTCAAATTCAATATTCCCTTCTTTATAAAGTGCCATGGTTTTATCTTTCAATATGAAACATTTTTCCATAAGGTGGCTACCTAATCGATGATATCTATAATAGTTAGGATAATTAACTTTATTACCTTCTCCAGGCCACTTCATCTTTGGCAACTGAATCTGTTTAGTCTTCAAAAGTTCTTTTAATATACTAGCAACATCAAAATTAGGGAAAGGGTACCTTTTTTTTTTTTACCTTTCTTTTAAGGTGACTTTAGCTTTACTTTTGTTTTTGGCAAGCAAAGGTTTTGCTTCTTGAACTTGTTTTGACTTAAGAGAGATCTTAAGAGACTTGGTATCCATAGCCATTAGGGGTGAGCATAAGTCGGTCCAAACCAACTTAACCGACTTAATCGATGGACTTTGGTTAATTTGGTTCGGTTAAGTCGGTTTGATGGTTATGTCAATTTTTTATGTCAGTTTATTTGGTTAATTCGGTCGGTTATCGGTTAGTAAAATTATTAACCGAGTTGATCGAATTAACCAAACTTTTAAAATTTAATATTTAATAATTATATATTTATATATATTAATAGCCCAATTAAACCCATTCCTAACCCAAATATATAACCATTAGCCCAAGACCCAATAAATCAATTTGACCGAACTAACCGACCAAACCGATCAAAATTTAGTCGGTTCGGTTAATTCGGTTATTGTTAAAAATGTCGGTCAGTTCGGTCGGCTCCTCTAGCTAAGTCGGTTAATTCAGTTTGAAGATTTTTTTGATCGAACCGACCGAACCGACCGAATGCTCACCCCTAACAGCCATGGGCCATTTGCTTTCCCCTTTATTGGCAAAAGTTTTGTCCCTTTTTTGGCTCCTAATTCCAAAAGATGACATACTTAGTTCCATGTCATGAGCATGAGTAGCTAGCTCTTCAAAGCTCTTAGGTTTGATGTTTTAAAGAATATAGCGCAAGCCCTAGTTCATGCCTTGTACACACATGTCAAGGGCATCCTCAAATGATCAATCCTTGAAGAATATGGCTTTGCATATGTAAATGAAGGTTGAGTGACACTATCAACTTGATCCTTGGTAGCTTTTTTGGTAAGATCTTTAAGTTGACTTGTTGTAACCATTCACTAATCTTTCACTTAGACTCCATAGGATCTTTAGTGTTAGAGTCTTTAGCACTATTTTGAGGGTTTGATTGGCTATTTTCACCCGAGACCATTGATTTTTTACAGTGAAAGTAGCCATCCTAGCCATCAAAAAGGCACTTTGTTCATCTTTTTCTTTGATACTTGCTACAAAAGTCTCGACAGACTTTCCTAGACTTGCAACTTACTCTTCAAGTGATGTGGTGCCAGTTATCATTACATTCATTACTCCAAAGCTGGATTTTGGAGAAGAAGGTGTTTTGAAACGGCTGCGTAAGGATCTATCTTGCTTCTTGGATGATTTTTGGTGATTTAGACTTGATCTAGAATCAAATTGTTAAAAAAGAACTTCTTCTAAGTCTTAACTTAAAAAAGTCTCAAAGAGTGGATTTTGTTTAAGCACTGGAGAAGTTTGATCATAAAGTTCAAAAAGAGATTTGGTCTTTACCTTAGTGTTGTAGGGATGGGCAAGGATATCAATGCTTGCTAATGAAGCAAGGTAGGTTGTAGGATCAGTTTGAGTTGGTTTAAAAGTTAGTTTGTTAACAAGGTTCTTCTTATGAGCCATTGCAACTTGATAACTTGAATTTTGAAGAAAAGAGATGAAAGGCAGAGATCGTCCCACTAGGCATGCTAGAAATTTATACACATAAATTTCGTATAAAAAATATGATAAGAAAAATTTGGAGACAAATAAATTAGCTTTATTTATCAGACCTAAGCTACAATCTCTAAATGTTCTTTACAATAAAGAAATCCTTTGATTCCTTTTTTCAACAAAGACTTTGATCCAAGGCTCTTCAGACTTGATCTTAAATCAATGAGGTCCGCTTTAAAGGTCCTCTAAACTTGATCTTGACAAACGAATTTTGCCTTTTTTTGTCATCGGAGTAGGATTAGAGAGCTACTTTTTGACGTGAGGAACGTTCTTTGCTTTCTTTAGAGAAAACTTCATGAGATATTGAAAGAAACTTGAATCTTCAAAATTTGCGTCTTCTCTTCAAGCTTGTAAAATTGTTGAATGACTTTGGTAGAGACCTCTTCTTATGATGCCAATGAGCCACGTAGATCAAAGTTCTTAAAGAATATAGCTTTTTTAATAATTTTATCTTGGTAAATTATCTCTTAATTAATTTAATTTTATTACAGATAAAACTCTTTTATTTATTTTTAAATTAATTTAATTTAATTTAAGATAAAATTCTAAATTAATTTTAATTTAATTAAAAATATATTCTTATTTATGATGCCATCACATGTGATGTCATCGATTGCACATATTGATGTAGAATTTAATTGATAATTTCTTAATAAAAAGAAATTTTAATTTACAGGTGGTAATTTATGATTGGTCAAAATTTCTCTTTTTACACTTGGTTTTAATGTTATGTGGGTATAGAGGGTGGTGATAGAACCAACCTGTTTATATGTTAGAAAGGCTTCGTGTCTCTTTGATTTAGTTGAAATATGTCTTATTTTGACTAGAGAAAAAAGCATGTTTATATTTGTTAATTAATTATTGATATTTTTAAAAATTCACATGCAAATGTAAGTTCTTTTTAAAATATGAATATTTTACATTAATGACATAAAATTATGGTTAATTTTCTCACATATAAAAAATATTATAGAGTACTATGAAATACTTTAAAATCATTAAAAACGAAGTTTCATGTTTATAACTATAATTATCATGTTTTACAAAAATTTGTACAAATTTGAAAAAAAAAATTCATGATCATGATGATTTGAATGATTATGATAATCTGTTTTACCCGCAATACAATAATACAAGGCAATCGAAAATATTGACTATGACTACAGTTTATATCCTTGATTGCATGCACCCGGGAAATTTATTTTGCGTGGCTACGTCAAATTTATATTTTGGAGCAACTAACTTCAAATTTGATTGGAATTGTCAGCTCCGTCATTTGTGTTGTGCTTTGATAGTCGATGAAGATTTGGCTCTTCCACCAATTTATTGCTGTGTTTTCTGTAGATTGCATAAATTATCATTTGAAGAATTCCAAGGAAAAACCCAACTGTATTTGGAGCCTGTCGATTCGATATGCCCCCCCACCCCCCAAAAAAATAGTAATTAGAGAAAGAGGATTAATATATATATATATATAACTTAATTGATATATGAGAATTTAAAAGTTTATTGCATTGCATGAATGATCCTACGTACAGCAAAGATTATATCCTTGGAGATAAGGCCGTAGAAGAACCAAATCACTGCCGCTAAAGTGAGGAACGCTGATAAAGTAAATGGCATGTACTCCACGTTCTTGGTTTTTATCAGTTTTCTCTGCTCATTTGAAGAATTGAAAATTAATTAATATACTTTTCCAATGATTACCAAAAGTATAAATTAAAGCGTACGACGATACATATATATATATATATATTTACATTTATCCTTAACAATGCAAAGTGGTGCTGCATACATGAGCAAAGTGAATGGCATGGAAATATATCCGACAACACGAAGACGGATCACAGGGCTTTTTAGGAAGAAAGTTTAGACAAAGATTATTCCAAACCCGAAAACATTGAGCAGGAGAAAAAGCCTTACTGTCATCGCCTGAAATTAATTCAGCCGTTTGGAAATTGATTTAGAATTTTTGTTATTGAACATGAATGAGAAATATTTAATAATTGATGATCATATGCACATCAAGGATTTAAATAATGATTACAAAATGTTATTGTTAGGTCACTATTTTATAATTTTGATTTTCATTATTGCGAAAATATTAATTACATCGTCAACGGTGACATACATTTGCAATCGCAAGTTAGATCCATGATGCAAGTAAGGAAGAGAGAGTTAGCTTCCTGGTTTGGAGTTATATATTTACCTTTTCCTTCTCGGAAGCATAGTAAATGTAAATACCAATAAAAAAAATCTGAGTGACGAAGCGAACAGCGTTGGAGATAAGGAGAAGCATCAAATTCTTCTTGAGGAGTGCATAGTAAATCCAAAGCATCGAACTGAAGATCATCGACAAGTAGGGAATTGATTGAAACCCTCCCGATGTTTTCTACTTGTATATTTGGTAAATTGTTGGCCTCCAAATATTAACATGGATTAATAAGAGAAATTTTAAATAATTAGAGTTATAAGAAAAGAAAATAAAAAGTTGACAAGAGACTTACAAGGAAGCAATGGAAACCAAAACTACAACGACGTTGCCTAAAAACAAGAAAGCCAATGTGGAATATTAGATACTGATAAATTAAGAAATATTGCTGGTTGAATCCTCATTTAAAAAAAAAAAAAACAAAAGGCACGGATATTCGAATACCTATAATGCCTAAAATGGAAATCCATGGCAAGTGATGAAGATCCATATCTCTTCTGCAATCAGAATCCCTCATCTTTTTTCCTCGAAAGAATTAAGGGTGTGCCGCTGTAAATTTAATTATGCTCGGTCGATATTTATAGTGATGATGGCAATTGGAGTCAAGAAATCGAAATCTGGGGGTTTCAATTAATTACTATGACATTTTATATTTAACGTTTAGAATAGCTTTCCAATCTAATAACCTTCCCTAAGCTCCACGGCTATACTAAAGCCCAAAACTTTACGAAATTGTATTGGTATATACTATATAGTACTACAAATAATTTAACTCATTAATTGTTTCCTTTGTTTCCCATTTTTCTTTGTATGTATATAACTTGGTTATTTAATTTCTAGTAATTAATTAATATCCATTGTATTTCAACTTAATCGTATTTGTTATCATGTATATTATATTTGAATACTTATTATTTTATTTAGTTTATTTAAAAATATTTAATATTATATTTGAATACTTATTATTTTATTTAGTTTATTTAAAAATATTTATAGTTGTATATTTTGCAAATAATTATAATTAATAAATGCATTAACATGTAAAGTTTGTTCAATATTCAAAATTATAAATTTGTTGTTTTTAATTTTAATTTAAAATATATGAAAATAAAAAAGTCAATATAAATATTAACTCTTTTTTCTCAAATAAATTCATTTACATTTTAAGATTAATAAAAAATTAAAACTCTAAGAAGTAGAGAAATTTAATATAAAATTTAATTTTTTTAATTTATCATCAAATAAATATATTTAATGTAAAATTTATGAACTCTATCCCCCCTTTCAACCAAAAAGTAAATAAATAGATAAAAAAGGCAAATTTAAACTCACTAACAGACAAAATAAAATAAAATATCTTCACAATTTCCAAATTACTTCATGAGTCCCTAGAACTCAATAGTATAGAGGATGCTTAAACAAATTGATAATCATGATTCATTCATGAGTATAATCCTTCGATGGAAATAGATTATTTTACACAGATTCATGAGAATCTAACTCACTAGCTCCCCAAGGGATGAAAATTTTGCTCATTAGCTCGATTCTTTGGCTTGAAAAATGTTGTTCCACACTATTGTGTATCTAATTAAACATTAAGACTTAAATCGATGTAACATAGATTTTACCGATTAGTATTTCCAAATAATACTATTAATAGATAGGCTAATATATAATCATTTATCTAAAAGGAATTACAATGAATGGGTCACAAATTGATCATTTCGTACTGCTGAATCGATACCAAAGATTAGTCTTTTTCAAGTCAAAGATTTTAGTACAATATATTTTAGGGTTTAATTAGCGCAATAAAAAGTCCTTTTCTTTAACTAATTTTTTTTAATTATTGGTTAACATTGACTGCCCTTTAATCATCTTTAATGCTGAAAACATTCTTCTAAATTTGATTAAAAAACAAAAAACCTTAAATTGTATTAATTTATATTATTATTCTTTTGTATTAATTTATATTATTATTCTTTTTTGTTCATACTAGTATTTTGTTA
>JBBYHO010110789.1:6735-47960 GCA_038382025.1 Adansonia gregorii | reverse complement strand
AAAAAATACATATAGAATAAAAAATACATATAGAATTAATCAGCATAATAAATAATAAAACCATATTTTAAATAAATAAAAATTTAATTAAGACAAATGAGAATGATAGAAATTCAAAGATTAAACAATAAATTAATTATTAAGTGTAAAACTTATAAAAAAAATCCTAAGATAGACAAATTTTTTACTTGATGATAACACCAAGAATTTGTAGAGCATAAAAATAAAAATTGTAAGTTCAAAAGTATTTTTATTTATTTATTTATTTATTTATTCCTTTTAGTTAAAGGTTAAAGGTTTTACCAAACGAAAAACTAGCCATTGCTTATGTTGTTAAATTAAAAAATAATAATAAAGCAAAAATAATTTATTCTTGGCTCTTATTGAGATTTGTTTTTGAAAGAATTATCCGGTTTATTTAAATTGTTTTCTTCGTAAATATCTTATCAAAATTTATTATGAGTTGCCTTTTTCTCAAAAATTATTATTTCATTATGTTTCCAATTAGATTTTCTAAATGAAATAAATGCTTCGAAGGAATGCAAATCCCGATATATAATTTTAAATCTGAAAAGTTGGAAACATCAAAGCTTGCAGATATCAAAAGAATATGAAGTTAGGAATTGTGTTCATCCTTACGCTAAGAGATAATTGGACGAGATTTTGTTACATTTTTATGATTTATTTAATAATATAAATAATATTAAAAATTCAAAATCAGATTAAATTAATTAAAACAAGTGTTGTAAATATTCTGGATTCTTAATTTTGTACATACATATATATATATATGTTGCGAATCATTGCTCTTTTGCATTGTAAAATCAAATACCTTACAATCAAATCAACAATTGTATAATTTTAGCTCTCAATTTGACTGAATTCAATATTGAAAAAGTTTTGTCAATATTTTTTAATAATAAATTTTGTGATTTTTAAAATATATAACGTCGAAATTGCCGCAAATTTTATGAAGTTAAGAATCAAATATTTTAAATTATCATTCTACGTGAATGATTTCTTCATTAAAAAATCCTCCAAAAAATAAATGTCGTGCTAAGCAAATGAATTTCTGAATGTTGTTAATATATTTTAAAAATTATTATTAAATATACAAATAAATGATTTTTAATCAATAATTGATTTATTAATAGAGTTTTGATTAAATCATTTTATATTATAAAAAATTTATTTTTATGATATTGTCCAATCTTATTTTAAAAGAAAATATTAATTATAAAGTAAAAGTTTTTATCGAAACAAATTAAAATAAGAAAAATTAATTTCTAAGCCCTAAATTGATATTGTAGATTTTGCTACACTCGTGCTCATATCATTAACAAGTAATATAATAATAAGTACAGTATTATGCCCATGAGAAATTATAGTAAATTTGTTAACTACTAAACTTATAAAAGCATAATCTTATTTAAACAAAATATTAAAATTTGTAAACTAAAAACTAAATAAATGAAAAGAGCAAACAAAAAAGCAACTAAAGTTTAATTAATTAGTAAATGAAATCTAAAATTAAAATTTCTCTCAATACTTTATTTGAATATCTTCTACTCTATTAACTTACAAATGATAATAAGTTATTAACTTAGAGTTCTAATGTAATTATAAGTCTCTTTTGATGTTCTTATACAAATATCACTCTCAACTAATTTATCATATTCTTGCGAGAATTAAATTAAAGGATTCATAAAGCCTAGACTCTAAATTGGTTATATATGACATGTAAGTATATTTTTGTCTCACATACTAATCAATTCATTTAGTTAAATAAATGGATATGAACATATATCATTCAACTTATGTCTATGCACAAAATTTCATTTTCCAAGTTTATTTAAGTTTAACAAATCAATCTATGAGTGATCAAACACATAGAATCGTTAAGCACAAGATAGAATAAACAACTCAAATACCATTGAAATTGAGAATGAGAATAAGATAATCTAAACTACATATTGAGTTCTAATCCTAGAAAGCTAAATTAGTTTGTACTAGCAAAAGAAAACACAAAAGTAAGAGAGTTTCACCATCATAAATATTACAAGATAACAGAAGAGAAAAAAAATTAAGATTGTCGAGTCTTTGGTCTTCATGCTTCCATAAATCTCTCTTTGCCTCTAGTAAACTTTTGATGGCTACTTCACTTAAAAATTAGGTTTACAAAAGCTAAAAAGTCTTAAGTCTTAAAAAACCACATTACAGAGCTCCAAAATTCAAGAAAGAAACACTTTCCACATAAATAAGGACTAGGATTGGCATAATGGCCTTATTTTTTCAGCACTATAACTTTGGGCCCTCAGTGGAAGAATATTGCTTCTGAAGGTGTTAGCACTGTAGTGCTAGACATGTTGATTTGCATTGTTGCCTTTTTTTTTTTATCATTTTATTGCATCTCAAAGCTCTTTTATGATTTAAGCTTATAATGATTTTAAAATATAGTAAATTACTACCTAATTTGATCATAAAGGAAATAAAGAATAATGCAAAAAAAAACTTAGAAATCACTAAATCCTAATTAAAAATCAAGGGCATAACAAACTTTAATGTACAAAATGTTAGTAAAAGCCCTGCGATCCAATCAGTTGAACTTGTAATACATTAGCATTTTGTCAATTCATGTAACATATATTATATGTGATTAATATAATATGAGATATTTCCTTATCCATAAGATTGATCCATTAATAGTTATTTAGATCTTATGTAGATAAAACCTGTAAACACATTGGCTTTGCAAGGGAATTGTAAAAAGTTACAATTATAAGATCCTTAATCATGTTTTTAAAACTGTTCTTGGTCATTATGTTGTTACGACCAAAGACTAGTATACGTTAAGCCCTCATGCATATGATGCATGTAATTGATTTCATGAGTTAAAGTATAGAGATACATAGGGATAACATATGGGTACTTGTTTGGAGAACAAGTTCACTAAACATGACCCGCTATGAGAGTTCCATTTGGTAGATCACTCATGTATCGATGCAAATACTTTCATGTGTCAGAAGTGTAAGTGATCTTTAGACTTGTGACACCAAGTCACCTTGTATGTGAATTATCATACTTAGAGATCATTGCAAATGAGTTCACAATGGATGGATATCAAATCAGGGTGTTTTTGGGTATGATATAAAACATAATAAAGGTGAATGTGTGGTTCAAAGAGGATTTATCACCCCAAGTGATAAAAAGAAACATATCCCAATTGTTTCTTGCTTGTGTTAACTTAAAAACCTTGTCCAAGGCAATATCAATTACGGAGTTTAACACATAGAGTTTGCATAATAATATAGAAATGCTAAAAGTAGACACTAAACCATGCTCTTGCTAATTTTTAGATATATGATGAAGGGATTGAATTACATTTAGATATTGTACACTAAAGGGCTTGTCAAAATCAATTTGACTCTTTCTATATATTAGGTGGCCAGACGCATTGCTAGATGCCAATCTTGGTTGATAAATATAAATTATTCTTAACTAAGGAAATTTATATTTATTATCGTTATGATGGAGGCCTAATAGGTCAAACATATAAAGGAGATTTTATGAAATTAAAATGACATAGGGATTAAATTGTCTAAAGTGTAAAAGTTACTTAGGAGCTCTTTGAATTAATCAAAAATGAAGGGGCTAAAGTGCAAATAAGCAAATAGGTTGAAAACATTATAACCCTGGGTATTTAAACCCATCGTTTGCTATCCCTAACATAAGTAGAAAACCCTAAGCTGTTGATTCACATTCTTTTAGGTGATTTATGGCTACCTTGGGTTTTAAGCCATTTTTTTAAAAATTTTGGTGAGAAATCATTTTTTCTCCAATTTTGCTGATTTTGGTGCATAGAGAGACCACATAAAGAAGCTTTTTGAAACCTAATATGCTAGTATAGATCTTAACATATAGAAGTTTCTCCCCTTCGAAAGATTTTTGACTTGCTTGTGTGGATCACCATTGGAGGCTAGACATATGGATAGCTTTAGTCTGCGACAACCAGGCCAGTTTACAAGAATGAAGCAGACTCATTTTTAATTTGAGATAATAAATGTTTTCAAATTGAGTCATGAAAATCATATTTCTATTTTTCTTGTTTAATGTAGATTGATTAATTGCTTTTAAGTCAGATCTTTCGATGCTATTTCAGTTAGTTTCGTGCTTTACTCTGATACCATTTTTAATAAAGTTTTTATTGTTAAGTTAATTTACCAAATCTGAACAAGCATTAGGTGCCTAAGATTAGATCATACATAAAATGTGACTAAATAACTCTATTGCGTAGAGTTATCACATCCTATACCTAAATTTGCTAGTTCTCGAGCTAAAAAAAAAACAAAAACAAGGCAAAACAAAACAAAACCAAAAATGAAATGAACCAAAACAAAGCAAAGTAAATCATAGCTAACGATAAATGCACTCAATAATGATTCCCTTAAATGTTCTTAAAAGTTATCTCAAAATATTGAATCTATATAGAACATAAATATCATCCAAGTTCATGATTCAATTCAATTTTAAGCTTTATACTTGAGTATATTTTCAGTGTGTGTATGATCTTTTTTCAAATCATTACATATAATCTAAATATGTTTATATTGATGAAAATATTTATTAATACTACAATCACATATATTTTTCATCTATTTCTACAATCATGTATACTAACACTTCATGAAACGTCATGTGAGACTTTATTAAGCTTATATTGAAAGACTAGGCTTAAGGTATGATATTGGATATATTTTGGTTTAAATCAATGATAGACACTTTTCATATTTAAGATCTTCACAAGGCCATTCACAATACCTTAAATCACATGCCCTCTTTGAATGCAACTTCTTTTCTTTACCACTTTATTTATATATATCTTCATTTATATTTGAAAAACATCATTATTCCATCCAAATTAGACATAGCTCATACATATTTCTTGCAATAGTTCCATGCACATGTCTATGTAGTAAGGTTAATCATGGTTTTTAATATTAGCCTAGGCTAAAAATATGGCAATGAAAAGAAGGAAATCTATATCAATTAGGCACAATTAGGTAGAATAAGGATGTTTATATATATAGGTAGCTTAGAAAGGTTTAAATAATCTAAAGATGGCCTAAATCTTTTCCTTAACTTAGTGATTTCTAGGATTTTGCCTTAAGAAAGAATCAAACAAATTCTAGTCTTCTAAACATAATCACAATTCAAATCAACATAAACAGTTTTGAAATTACCAATGTAAATCTAGGTGAGAGATTAAGTGGCCAATTATTAAAAATTAAATCCTAAAAATAAAACTAAAAATAATTTAATTCAAACTCATATCATGCCCATGTTTTCTTAAGATTAAAGATAAATAAATAACTAAAATCTCATAACCTCACTAAGGCCTCATTTGAATTAGTAAAAATCATCTCAAGCATAAAAAACTAGATTTTAAAACATAATGGACACTTAAACATACTAAATGTCAAGAATGCAATCATAGCAGACAAATAAAAAACACATGTAAAACAAACTAAAATAAAAGGACATAAACAAACTAATGTTGCCCTTGTGGATGTTGAAGGTGAAAGCTAATCAACATCTCAATCTTAGCTTTGTCTACATCTATGCTTTTACTAAAAAACTAATGTCTGAGAACGATATTTTCTTAAACCTTAAAAGGACATTTTTCCACCAACTTTGTTTCATCACATCTTTTAAGCAGACAACCTAGACTATGTAAACAATCATCAAATAAGTTTTTAAGGACAAGAAATCATACAACAATACCTTTTTGCATTGCTCCACCTTGTCAGAGAATATAGCCACTACATCTTTAAAGGTTATAGAAGTGTTTCAAAGTCCAAATAACATTCTCCAAACTGTAAAAATTCCTATATGGGCAAGTAAAAATGGTTTTTTTTCTTGATCTTTAGAGGCTGTCGCAATTTGGTTGTATCTTTAATACCCATCCATGAAATAGTAAAACTCCTTATAGGCTAATATGTTAAGCATCTTATCAATGAATAGCAATGGAAAGTAGTCCTTCTACTAACTTTGTTAAGCTTTTAGTAATCCATGCATACCTAATACTTGGTCATAGTTCTAATTGGAATAAGCTCATTTTTGTCATTGGAAACAACATTTATCCATCATTTTGTAGTCATACATCAAACTAGCCTTACCTCTAGACTATTTAAGATAAGACAGATAATGCCTACATTTAATCACTTAATGATCTCTTTTTTGACCATTTCTTTCATGATGGGATTAAGTTCATGTCAGTGCTCGTTGCTGTCCTTGTGACTATTTTAAGAAGGATTTTATGTGTGCAAATTGAAAGACTTATCCCATTTTATATCTATAATAAGCCATCTTAATGCCATTTTACATTTTCAAAGCACTTTAAAGAGTTTGTTTTCCTACTCAACATTAACAGAATATTAAATAATAATAGGTTATGTAGAATTTTAGTGAGAAAAGCATATTATGAATGTGCAGGTAATAGCTTAAGCTATAGAGAGGATGGCTCTTCACTAGAAAGCCTAGTAGATGGTGTTGCACCAACTGTAAGTCCAAAAACCTCAAACTGAAAAGTGAATCTAATGAAATGTTGTGGTGCATTAATAATTTCAAATATTTTATAAGATCATCATCATCCCTTTTAGAAACAGACATCAAAGATGCCTTGGATGGATCTGCGTGATAACTATTTATGAAAAATTTATCTGTAATACCAAATTAATTACAAAATACTTATGAGATTCATTAGGAAATATCATAGCTTTAAAAACATTAAAACTTTCCCTTTGGTCATGAACTCTCATTGAAAGTTTGTCTTTTTGCACATCAATAAGATTTATACTAGTAGTTAAAGAAGGTCATCCAAGAATGATTGGTATTTCATGATCTTTCTTTTTACCAAATGCAATAAAGTTGTCGCAACGCACCCCGAGTGGATCCTCGTGGATCTATGGGTGCTTATGACTTAAAATACTTTCTTAGCTTGGAAATGTCTTTTTTACTGAGACTTTTTTTCATGGTGTGATGAGAATAAGAATGCATGGATTCTCAATTTATGGTACAGTGAAGGGGGCCGTAAGATAAATTGCTCATCTTATTGGTCTTAGATGGCCATCACGAAATGGTCGACGCTTGGAGTCGCCACTGATCATTTTGGGCTAGGCATGATTGGATGCCTATTGAAACCTATATTTTGAGTTACAAAACTCAAAAGATTGATCCCATGGTCTACATAATACCAAGATTCATCATTTGGGTTTGAGAGTTGGTTACGCACGATGACGTATGAACCTCTTCGTGACGATCGAAGTCGGTACCTTACTAACTATGTCTTATCTCAGTTTCAGTTCTTTTGATCTTGTCACTATTTTGATATAACCCTTTTTAACGCATGAATGTTATAAAAATACAAATCCAAGTTTGATGGAAAGATTGAATCTCATATACGCCCTAGAGAGATGGGGAATATAGAGATTTTTGATAAAAATAACCTCTGAATTTTACTTGGAAAATGGAAGTTCCACTTTAGGTACTGGAGAGATACCCACATGGAATATTACCTTTAATTTTATTTGAAACGATTTAAAACATGAATACAAATAATCACCACAAAGAAATCATGTTAGTAAGGCAATAAATGAAATAATATAACACGGATCATTCAATGAAATGATAAAGAAAATGGGTGGACTAGTGGAATTTATCTCGCTATTAGCATTGATTATCTAAAAATAACCAAATCGATAATTTTTGAGATGCATCTAGGTTCTTGATTAAACAAGGTTTGTTTGACATAGTCATGGAAGTCTGAAAAGAAGGAAAAAATTAATTATAGTTGAAAGAAAAGGTTGGACTATCCCCATGGATGACAAATAATTTTGACAAAGGAAGATTTTTTTTAATCTTGAAAATTTTGAAAAGCAGGGTTGGAGTATCCCTTTGAAAGAATGAGGTTAGAGTATCCCCAAAAGTGACACATCTGACACTTTTTAAAGAAGTCAAGTTAGAAAAATTAAGTTGATAAAATCTTATGATTTAGAAGATAGGTGAACATTTTGACGACTTTTGGTGGAAGGAGTTATTGTGAATGAGGATGCTAAAGATGTAACATATGTTTGTGCCTTGATACAAGCCTATTGGAGGTCAAAGCATGTTCTCAAGTCTGATTAAGGTGATACAGAGACATTCGAATGTCTCGAGGTAAATTTGGGAAAACAACTCAATTTTAACCATAATCGAAAATAGGGGACAAAGCAAATCAGAGGGTATTTCTTTTTTTTTTTTTTACATTTATGAGTCCAAACTCAAGTCATTGACATTCAAACGTCTATGACTGAAGGGAAAGAGGGGCATGAGCAAAACAAACTCATTTACACAGCCCTAGAGTAATTTGGGATAATGAAACAGCCTATTGATCATACCACTCAAGGTATTGACTCAAAAAAAAGGCACAAACATTTAGAGAATAATTGTAAGACCATTTTCATTTCAAAATTAGGATAGTTGAGTTTGTTTAACCAAGATTCTAGATCTAGAAACTTTAATTTTCCCTAAGATATTTTGCTAGCTTTAGGGAAAATGCTAAGTCCATGCTAATCCTCATTGGTTGAGGTTAACATGCTTGGCTTGAGGGGTTTTGAAAATTAGTTTTTTGATAGCCATCAAACATGTATTTTGACAAAGGGAAGACAATAAACATACAAGGGGATGGCACATAACATGAATGGGGATGCTAACTTTATCAATGGTTTAGACAAAGAAAGTGTTATGCATTGGGACAAGAAAATGTTATGGATGCTAAAAATGGTAATGATTCATGCAAGTTAATGCATAAATGTGCTTAAAACGTGTTAGGCTAATGATTCATACATGGATTAATCATAACAAGATGCATGGATATGGCCTAAAATGCATGAGCAAGAGCTATCAAAATAATAAGGATGAAATGAGGCATTTTACACATTAAATAGGCATTAAGGCATCCAAATCTTAAACTCCCACAACCAAAAGCCATAATAATGCATGATAATCTAAAAGGGTGATGGAAACATGGAAAGCTCATTAAAATGATGAAGATACTAAAAAAACAAAAAATAAAAGTGATAAAGTGAAAAGTTATACCAAAACAAAAACTTCACTTTTTGGCCAAACAATTAGAGCAGCAGAGATAGCTAGAGTTTCCCCCTCTTCCTTATTGTTAATAAGTAAGAAAAAGAGAGAATAGTGAAGTTTTGGTTCTAGTATGGATGAGGGTGATTTTTAGAATGTGTAGAGGTTGAGAGTGAATGTTTTGGGGCTGGTGGGTGAAAAGCTATGGGATTTGAATTTCTTTTATGTGTGAATATGGTTTGGAAATGAAAATGAGCTAGAATCTAACCTTTTTTAGCTGAGATAGAAGTGGTCTATTTATACCAGCCTTTTGAAGCAAATTTAGAGGTGTTTTTTATCATTTCTTAAGGGGAACAAAGTGGTGTCAACTTGGTGGCTATAGGGTGGCTGTAGGGAGCAACTTGCTGCCAATGTGATGGGTATAGGGTGGCTAGTTTAAATGCTAAAATGATTTTCCAGCAAATAAGGTGGCTGATTGTGATCATAGCTAACAAACTAGGGGGTAAGGTGATCATGTGACAATGACCTTTTTTCTATCTAATTTAGACTTCAAAAAAATGTTTTGATTAATTCAAAAGTCCAAATTCATAATTTGACATGGGTTTCGATCTTTTTTTGATACAAATAAATGAGTTAAAGTTGAGTTTTTGATCAATGGTGGATAAGTCAAAAATGCTTGGATCGTGAAAAATTAGCTCGATTGCTAAAAAAATTAGCCCAGATAAAATAAGGTGTTTACAAAAGTCCACTGTGGAAAATAGTTTTTCAACATTTACTAGCACATCATCAATAATGCCTTTTAGATAACTGTAAAGATCTATTTGCTATTTCCAATATCATTATAGTAAGGCTAACATCCCTAAACTTAGGTTCTTATAGATAGAAAAAAGATTAAATTTATACTTACTCTTAAATCATATAAAGCTCTACCAAAGAATTGATTCCTAATTGTGCATGGAACAGTTAAGTGTCCAAGATCCTTGAGCTTTAATAGAAGGTGCTTTTGGAGGATTGCACTGCACTCTTTATAAATCTAATTGTTTCAAAGTCACCAAATCTTCATTTTTCTAGATAATATTTCTTTCATGAACTTTAAATAGCTTGGCATTTCCTTCAAAGCCTTAGTGAAAAAGATATGGCTATTTAGCTTTTTAAAAACATCAAGGAACTTTTAGACTGCTTATCAAGCCTTTGCTTTTGAAGTTGCTAAAAAAAGTGTGGTGGTCGTTAACACTGAGTTTTCTATTCATGAAAAATTTAAATTTCTATTTCCCACACTTCCTTTCAAAATGGCTTGTTAGATAATACTTGTTTCATATTATCCTCTTCTATCTCTTTATCATTCTATAGTATGATTACCTTGAATGTCTTTTTCCATCTCTTCTAGGATTAGTCCTAGTATCACTTGTAAAAGTTACTCTAGGGTAGTCGTTAAGGCATAAAGTTGGCCCACTTGAGTCTTTATATTCCTAAGTGATACTGCTTGGCTCTGAATAATAGTATTTTTTGCCATGTATTGCATAAACATCTCTTCCAATGATGGTTCATATCTCACACTTCTTATGGTGACAATCTAAGATTGTTATGCTATTTATTACAGTTGGATTATTGTTGTTGGAATAAAGATTGTTATGCTATCTATTATAGTTCCCAACATATTGAACCAATTCAGCATTAGTTAGAAAACAGTCATTAGCATATCCATCCCTGCATAGTGTTACTACCTGTGCAGTTAAAGCATTTATTGCATCCAACTTATGAACACTTGTAACTTTTTTATTGGCACAAATTTATCAGATGACCATTGATAATTATTGGACACTATTGCTTCAAGCAAGTTATAGGCTTCATTAAAATATTCTACCATTAAAACTCTACCTAATATAGCATCTATAGTAGTTCTAATCAAACCCAATAACCCATCATAAAAGGTTTGCTTGAAGCTATCACTACTAAAAAAAAGCAATTTTTTCATCGAAAAAATATCACATTTTTGTAGGAAATACTTTTTTCCGATGGAAAATTTCTACCAAAAATACTCAAGTCATTAATAATATTTTGTTGGAAAAAAATTTTCCATTAAAAATAATATTATTTCAGATGGGAGTAGTTTTTCCAACGAAATGAGTAGTTATTCACAACAGATTATAAGGTAACAAATAATTATTAATGGGGAAAAATTCCTTCTCAAATAATTATTAGAGATGGAAAAATCTATTGCTAATAGCTATTTGCCACATAATATTTTTTTAATAAATTTAATTTATTATTTATATATAATTTCAATTATAATATTAAGTTCACAAGTATACTTATTAATGTGACTATAATAATCATTTTCTTATATAATAATTAATTTAATGAAAATGGTTATTTTGTAACTAAAATGAATTAAATATAATATGTGATAATTAAATAAAATTTCATAAAAAATATAATAATATTCAAATAAAAAATTACTAATATTATACAAAATCATTTTCCAAAATCTCGAATTGTAACTTGATCTACCCGCATCACTATCTCTTATAGTAAAAGTTCAGCTTATTATGCGATTTACATAGAAGAATTATTGTACATACATAAAATTTATTAAGTCAAGTTCAAAGATATCAAATTAAAGGAATTACGAAATTGTTAATACAAATATATTCATAATCCATAATCCAATATATATTCTCAACCACAACTAAAATATGAATATATGCAGTAAACAATCACAAATCGAACAATTATAATAAATTAATTATAAACCTAATTAATTTATGATAGATAGTTATAATAGACTACAAAGATAAAGTAATTAACATAATTATAATAAACTAATTATAAACATAATTATTTTAAATTAATTAACAAAAAATAATTTACAATTAATTATGTGCTAAAAGCAACATAAAATAATAAACAATGGACAATAAACAAAAAATATAAAAACTTATCGAATGATAACTTAAACATTGAAAAGGGCAACCTATAATTGAAAAAACAAAGAAAAAAAGTCTTGAATTGTAAAAATTGATAAAGGCAAGGGTGCAGATGACGTCCATAACTACGTTATTTTTTACAAAATTTTTACTTTTTCTAATGAAACCTTTCATTGAAAAAAAAAGTTCATGTAGGGAAATTTCCTCCATTGTTTTTAATTCTTTCACAAAATCTATTATCAATGAAATTTTGACTTTTCCTAGAGAAGTTTTCATCGAAAAAGGTTTATGTAGGAAATTTCCCTCCATTATTTTCAACTCCATCGCAAAAAGTATTATTGATAACAAATTCTATCGAAAATAGTATTTCAATGGAATTTTGACTTTTTTGACAAAAAATTTAGTCTAAAAAAAGTTTAGGTGGTAAATTTTCCTCTATTCTTTTTAATTTTGTAGTAAAAAATAACACCAATTGAAAATTATGTATGGAATACTATTTCTAACGTAATTTTCAATAAGTAATAATTTTTGCAATGAAATTTCCTCAAAAATGCAAAAGTCATGAAATTTAGTCGCAAAGTATTTCCAACTAAATATGATTTTATGATGATTTTTATGGATTTTATTTTAAATATTTAATCAATTTAGTTTTTTCCAACTAAGTATTTCATCGAAAACTTGACATAGATGGCAATGTAGTGACGTATAATAGAAAGATTTACATAGATGGCAGTGTACTTATGTATAAGGCTAGATTGGTGACAAAAGGTTATAATTAAGTAGAAAGTATTGATTCCGAGGAAACCTTTTCATGCTTGCTATAGCTACATATCACGATTATGAGATACGGTGGACGGATGTAAAAACTACATTCCTTAATGGGAATTTGCAAGACGAAGTGTACGTAACATAACTTGATGGCTTTACATCCAAGATAAATCAAACTTAGGTATGTAGACTGAAAAGTCCATATATGGGCTAAAGTTGGAATATCAAATTTGATGAAGTAATTAAAAAAATTGGCTTCATAAAAAATCCTGATGATCTATGAATTTATAAAAAGTTAAAAAGGCAAGCTATTGTTTTCTTGGTGATATATGTTGATGACACATTGCTCATAGGAAACGACATGCTAATACTACAAGCCACTAAGTTTTGGATGTCCAGACAATTCTCCATAAAGAATTTGGGAGAAGTAGTATACATTCTAGGAATTAAGATCTATAGAGATAGATCAAAAAGGTTGCTTGGCTTATCCTAACCTACTAACATAGGTAGGGTGTTAAAGAGGTTTAGCATGAAAACTCTAAGAAAGAAAATCTACCTATGGTACATGGCATGCATTACTTGAAAAAGATGTGTCCTAAAACATCAAATGAAAGGGCATAGATAAGTAAGATTCCATGTGCCTTGGCTATTAGACCATTTTTTATGCTATGCTATGTATATGACCAGATGTATTGTACAGCTTAAGTATCACAAGCAGATACCAAAGGGATTTTACTAAAAGGCACTAGATTGTTGTGAAGAATATCCTTAAATACTTATGAAAGACTAAGGTTATCTTTCTAGTATATAGAGGAGCTAAATTCCACGCAAAGGGTTTTACTGATGTAAGCTTCTAACCTAATTAGGATGATAGTAAATTGTAAAGCGGTTTTATATTTACCTTTAATGATGCTACAATCAGCTAGTAAAGTTCCAAATAGGTTACAACTATAAACTCAACAACTAAAGTTGAATACATCTTCATGTATGAGGTTACGAAGAAGGTAGTTTGGATGAAAAGTTTATCATTGAACTTGGTTTGGTTCCAAGCATTGTTAATCTAGTACCACTTTATTGTTATAACATGGAGCCATAACGTAAGCTCTCATCATAAATCCAAACATGTATTATGATGATATAACATTATTTGAGACATTATTAAAGAGACGTGAAGTTAGTATGGAACCATTACCTATCGAGGAGAACTTAGAGCAAATTTTTATCCCAGTAGAAACATCATCATATAGAGGGCATGGGGTTTAGACATATGGGCGATTGGCTTTAGTAGTAGTGCAAGATTGTTAGTGTAAGTGAAAGATTGTTAGTGTAAGCCCTATAAGCCAATCGTTGTGGCTTGTAAAGCATTAGCATTTAGTGATTTCATGTAATTAAACATTATATTTAATTAATATTGTAAAGTTATTTCTTTATCCATAATATTTAATTGTATAATTGTTATAAACATCTTATGTAGATAAAGCCCATGAAGCACATTGGCTTTGCAAGGGAATTATAAAGAGTTGTAATTATAAGATCTTTATCCATCAAAGTTGTGTTTCTAAAATGTTCATGGTATTGTATTGTCAAGATAAGACATTGACAATGCAGAAAGACTGGTATTTGTAAGCCTCCATGCATAGGATGTATACAACTGATCTTATAAGTTAAAGTATAGAGATATTTGGGACATCAAATATGTGGTTGTTATGGTAACAAGTTCACCAAACTTGACCTGCTATGAAAGTTCCATTTAGTATTTCACTCAAGGGTCTATAAAAATAGTCTCATGTGTCAGTAGTGTAAGTAATCTTTACACTTATAACACCAGGTCATCTCGCATAAGAAGTGTCATGCTCTGATTCCATCATGAACGGGTCCACAATAGATGAATGCTTATTATAAGGTGGTTCTAGGTGTGGCATGAATCATATGGTAGGTGAATGAGTGGTCTAGAGAAGATTCATCACTCTAAGTGATATGAGGGGACATATCTCTCATATACCTGGCCCGTGTTAACTCAAAGTCCTTAGCTAAAGCAATATTGATTATAGAGTTAACACATAGGGGTTGCATACTAATATGGAATAGGCTGAGAGTAAACACTGAACCATGTTCTTGCTAATTCTAGGAAATATGATAAAAGGATATTTATTACACTAAGATATTGAACACTAAAGGGCTTTTCAAAACCATATTGACATTCCCTACATGTTAGGTGGCCATGATGCATTGTCAGATGCAAGTCTTGGTCTGTAAATATAAAATATTCTTAACTGGGCTATTTTATATTTATTTCCAATATGATGAGGGCCTAATGGGTCATACACATAAGGGTGAATAGCAAAAATTAAATTAAGACTGGGTTTTATGTCTAACACAAGTAATGGTTACTTAGGCCCAATTTGAATAAGTTCAAATAAGCAAAACGCAAGATTATAGTTTCTAAAAAATAAAATTTTAAACCTTAGGCTAGATAAAACCTTATTAGTCATCCTTCATAGCTTAGTAGAGGCTTTAGAAATCTACTAAGAAGAACCAAAATAAGGTTGGGCGACATCCTTCTAGAATTCTTATGGAAGATTATGCTAATTCCTTTTCAATAAGAGGGAAATTAGTTTTTTTTCTTTGTTTTGACTATTAAATCAAGGTCTTCTAAATGTAAAGGAAGTTTTTTGAAACCTAAGCTTTTAGCATAGCTCCTGGCAATAAAGTTTTTTCTTTGTTGAATGTTTTTTGAGTCACCTATTAGGATAACCATTAGAGGCTAGACAGATAACCAAGCTCGATGTTTTTGATAATTAGGTCATGGAATTCCTTAAAGACTTCTCAAGATTGAGGTAAGTTTGAATTTGAGTAGTTGTTTAGGTTTCTAAATTAAAAGACTAATCAAGATCTTGTAAGACGATCTTGTTTAGGGAGCTTGAATGAGTGTTTTTAACATGTTTTTTGTAATCTTATTACTTGCTTTCTCGATACTTCTTACAGAATAGCCTCTTTATAAAACCACCACGGAGTTGGGATCTTCACAAGAAAAGGTGTGGGACCGCCACAATGCATGGTTTAAGTCTGAGTAAGTTTGTCTAGAGCAACTTTAGTGCCTCATGAAGCATATTTGAATGACCCAGTCGAAGGCAGATGACATGGTTGAACAGGCCTGATCCTTGAGGAGAACCTTTATTCCCATAGGAGAGCACAAATAATAACTACTAGATCATTTGAGGATATAATTAGATAATGTAACCATGTTTGTTATTTCTAAAATTAATCAAATGTAATAAAAGATATTCCTATTTAATGAAAAATTTATGAAGAAGCTATTGCTAGAACACAATTTTCTCATCTGCATTTGCATATTGACTTAATTCTTATAGTCATTCATGCATTTATCAATAATATCGTGTAAACTCCATACATAAGCATGCTTGGTCATGTACATTGCCATCATTTCATTAAGCATATTCAAAACATTTTATGAAAGTCTAATCTGATGAAAATCTAAAGTATAAGGTGCTTTGGAACATGGAATCTACAATTCATCACTAATATAACACTCGCAACTATTGAAAAGCTATAGAGAATGACCATCAAGCTCATATTGAACATTTGAAACTCATGTATAAAAAGTTTCAAGAAAAAATGCTTTTAAAAAATGGGGAACTACAAGCTCAAGTAGCAAAGCTAACTAAATTATTGTTTACTTCTCTAAAAGATAAGAGGTAAATAAGCACTATTGATGTGGGTAAAAAGTCAGCTAGTCGCGAAAATGATCTAAATAGTGGTACTGAAGCCACAAATGCTCATGAAAAGGCATCACATGAATAGCGATCCCCATTAGCATTAATACAAGTAGCTCAACCATTTATGTACATAAACTTGTTAATGACACCTTATTTTGTTCATGTGTATCAAGGTACAAGTTCCTCGCTAGCAAGACCTGTAGTCTCAGATTTTGATAAACAAGTAGAACAAGAAAAGGCAAAGGATTCAAAGTTTTTTCAAGTAGAGAAAGATACGAGCTAGAATCAATTTAAAAAAAAAAAGTGACGAATTTGGAACTATTGATGCCAAATCTGTAAGTCTAGTTTTTAACCTTATCATCCCACTTAAATTCAATGTGTTAAATTTTGAAAAGTATAATAGAACTAGATTTGACTACCCATATTCACATGTAGTAGAAGATGGCTAGGTATAGGGAAAATGAAAAAATGTTAATAAACTATTTCCAAGATAGCTTAAGTAAGGCAATCTCTCATTGATATGTAAAGCTCAATCAGGTTAGAATTTAAACATGAGCAAATCTAGCTCCTGCCTTTCTTGACCAATATAAGCATGTATCTAACTGGGCTCCAAATCATCTTTTTCTCATAAGCATGGAAAAGAAAGCCATTGAAAGCTTTAAGTAGTACATCCAAGGATAGAAAGAAAAGGCTACCCAAGTTCATAAGAAAATAATAGTCATGTTTGTCAACACCCTACAAGCTCTATAGTACAAGAAGCTAGTGGGAATGCCGCTAGGAACTTCATTGACATAGTCATATCAGGCAAAATAATCGATAATGCCATAAAAAGTGGCAAGATATTAGGGGAGAATTATCTGGTTAGATAAAAAAGACTATTGCCAAGGCAAAGAGACGAAAGCAAATGCCATCAGTGAGTTTCCTACTAAATTTGCCTAAAGCCCATATCCAAGTACATATTTCTCTACCATGGCCTATCAAAGCTTTAACCCAAGCTCACCAATGCCATAATTGGTCTACTCTACTGGATTTAACCTAACGATGAGCTTTGCACCATATCTTACCCAAGAAACCACTCAAAATGCTTAACCTTATAATACAAACAATGTTAGAGCCCCTAATAACCAAAAGGCACCTTGGGAAAAAAAACATTTGGGTTAACTCCTTTATTCTTACAAAGAGATTTAGTCTTGCTTATTAGTAGGCCATTCATGGCCTCAGTATTCATAACCTTGAAATCACCTCCATATCCAAAATGATATGATGAAAATGCTTATTTTGAGCATTGCTCTTGGGCACGAGGCCATTCCATTAAGAACTACAAATCATTGAAAAGAAAAATGCACGAGTCTATTAGAAAAAGTTATGATTAAGGTTAAACAAAGGCTAGGACCTATCTTTGGAGCCAATCCACTTCTACCATATAAAGCCAAGGGTAAACACGATAATTAATGGAAAAAGTTGTTGGGTTAAGAAGAATGTCGCAAAGGTTAAAAAACCAATGAGCAAAGTATGGTAAATCTTTGTAAAGGCCATAATAGTTTCAGAAATCAAAGGTCAATGTTGAGAAAATCACTAAATCCTTTTATTACTGCTACAGACAAAGGCGTGCCCTATAATATTGCTCAAATTTCCTATGGCCAAAGGGATGATAATCACTAAGAAACTAAAGTTTTATAAGGAGAAAGATGAAGACGTAAGCATGTTTTTCAATGCCACTGATAGGGAAAAGAAGAGCCCTCTTTATGGTGTCGAGAGGCCATTGATTTTATTTGCCAACCAACCAGATGTCTAGGCCACCCTTGTTCATCTTGCACTAAAAATGATTATCCAGTTTCCATCCTTTTTTTTATAAATAGGACAAAGCAATACCATGAAGTTACAAAAGTAAGATGATACTCACCAAAGATTCTAGTAAACAAACTGCTAATGTTGACCTCACGAAAATAAGCCACCTAACTCATAGTAGTAGATGTCATACCCCAACTATGCTAGAAAGTGAAACTAAAAAAGGTGCACTTTATTAGTAACTTAGCACCAGAAACAATAACAAAAGAGTTAGATCCTATAGTGATCAATGAGCCAATAAGTAAGAAAGAAGCTATAAAGCTTCTTAAGTTCATCAAACATAGTGAATATAGTATTATTGACCAGTTGAACAAATAGCCAATAAAGATATAAATACTTTCACTTATTTTGAATTTTAAAGTAAATAGGATTACCCTTCTAAAAGTCTTTAATGAAGCATATGTGCCTTATGATATCCCTATAGGCAAGTTAGATCAATTAGTAAGCAATATTATTATCGAAAATTACATTTCTTTCTGTGACTATAAGATCCCTAATAGAAAAAAAGGAAATTAAGAAGCTCTTCACATCACTACCTCCTACTAAGACGGTGTATGGTCCAAGGTTTTCACCAATAATGAGTTACCCATGAATGTAATGCCCATTTCTTGTTTAAACAAACTCCCTATTGACACATCTCATATGAAGCAATAGTCATACAATTGTGCAAGCATTTGATGGGACCTATAAAGAGACTATAGGAAACATCATCGTCCTACTACACCTATAAGATAGACTTCCACATGATATACATCATTTTGCCATAGAACACTTGTTAGGAAGGCCTTAAATCCACTCTACGAGGGCAACACCATTGTTATTACATTAGAAGCTAAAGTAGATTATTAAAAACAAAGTCGCCATTTATATTAGAAGCTAAAGTTTATTATTGTTGCTACCTTGATTGATGCGCTATATATTAAGCCCAATGAGGATGTTCTAGAATCTTCCTTTTAGTTGTTTAAATTAGTCAATGCCACTTATGTCAAGGAAGGTTTGCTAATGGTTAAACCTTATCTATCGAAGAATACTCACATGGGTCTAAAGTTAAGTATTGATAAGGGTGCCTAGGCTAGAAAAAGACTCAAAAAGCATTTTAAGGGATTTGTTAAAGCTCTCAAGGTTATCAATGAAATAGATAATAATGGTTTGGGGTGCAATCCTAATTCATAGCAATAGAGAAAGCAAGCTTAGAACACCGAATGAAGAGAATGGTTAGCCTGTCAATACAAGATCTAGAATGGAAACCCATGATGTTTTCATCGATATAGGAAAGTTTTTATCTGGGAAAACACATTAATCTGAATCAGGGGTACCGACTTTGATAATGTTATGATCATACTAAACAAGACATCCAAAGATTTCGTTATCAATGTAATTAATGAGTTAGAAACGTTAACAACAGACCATGAGACTAGTTTATGCCCTCTAGGATTTGTTTTGAATACTTAGACTGAAACTAAGATTCTTCTGCTTTTAAGTCTATTTCAATGTAATTCTATAAACAAATCTACATGCTTTTCCCCAAAAGCATTATGGGATCCTTTGTATAAGAGTCTTTTTATCCAGTATCATTAATAAAAATGACTGAGCATGATGCATTTCATCTCTTGTGTCCTATTTTCATTTTTCTTGTGAATACATATTTTTCTACCTATATAGTTTTCTTTCTATTTTATTAGGTACCCAAATGAAAATGACCCAAATGTTCTTGCCAAGATTTCAAAAAATTGGTTTTAAACAACTAATCTACACTAGCAAAGTCAAGTCTGAAGGGGTTCTAAAAAATCCCTTGTACAACTAGATTTGTTAATGTTAATTTAACAACAGGAACGGATCTTACCCTATAAGGAACCCATTGAAATCACAAATAGATATTGTTAATGTTAATGTTAAATTACTGAGCTCTTAGGATGGCTTTAGTTAATATGTCTACAGTCTACTGTTATGCAGGACTATAGCAAACTTCTAGCACTCTTTGTTTAAGCTTTTTTTTGATAAAGTGACTATTAATCTCTCCATGCTTAGTTTGATCGTGATGCATTAGATTCTTTGCATTGCTAATAGCTGTCTGGTTATCACATATCAACTTCATCAATGTTGTAGGTAGAAACTGAAGTTCCTCTCGGAGTGTTTCTAACCACATTACCTTGTGTATTCCATGTACCATGCTCAAAACTCTACTTTAATAACACTAAGTGGTACAACTGATTATTTTTTACTCTTCTAAGTGATTAAGTTGCCTTATACATAGGTACAATATCCAAAAGTTTATCTTCTATTTCTTAGTTACCCTACCAGTCACCATTTGAGTTGATTTCAATGTTCTCGCTAACTCTATTCTTGAAAAATAAATATTTTCCTTGACTCATCTTCAAGTAACTCAATATCCTATTCACAGCATCTTGATGTTCTTTAAAAAGGTTGTTCATAAACTAACTAAAGCTAATGTCAGGTCTTGTGTGTAATAAGTAAATTAGCTTCCCTATTAACCTTTGGTGTCTACTAACCTCTGGTACCTTCTTTTGTCCATAACAGCTAATTTTTTTAATCCAATTTTGTTAAAGGATTTGTTGAAGTATCTAAAGTTTTACATTTAAGCATCCCTAACTTTTTTAACAGATCTAAAGTATATTTTCATTATGATACTGAGATTTCTTTACTAGAGCGTGCTCTAAAGTCTTTGATTTCAAGTTACCTTTTAAAACTCACCTCTAACTAGTTGTCACCTTTTCATGATTTCCTATCACAATTATATCATTAATATAAACTATGATTATAGTAAGTTTCTTGATGAATATTGTATGATTTCACTATCCTTAAGAGTATCCTTGCTCTTTGATTGCCTTGGTGAATCTTTCAAAACCATGCTTTTGGAGATTGTTTGAGCCTATAGAATGACTTTTAAAGTTTGCAAACCATATTGATATTATTTAGATTCTTTAGTCCAAGAAGGATTTTCATGTGGACTTCCCCTTCAATATCTTCATTGAGGAACACATTTTTAATATCCAGTTGGTATAGATTCCAATCAAGATTTGTTGTAAAGGTTATCAAGATTTGATGATGTTCAGTTTAACTATGGCAAATGTTTCTTGGTAGTTAATTCCATATGTTTGTGTGAAGTCTTTAGCTACTAATCTGGCCTTATATGAATCCATAATTTGTTTTACCCATACTTAACATTGAAAACCCACCAGCATCTTATAGATTGATTTCGTTAAGGGAGTTAAGTATATTCCAAGTGTTATTTTTCTCCACTAAGGATGTTGTAGTCCCTGTTGAATACATCTTGGAATCTTTATGCTATATAGAATTGTTGTGAAGGCTCAATGCTGAATACATGACCTAACTTCCTTTATTTAGGCAATAGAAAGATAAAGATCACTAATTAAACATACATTATTTGTAGATGAATAAGATTATATGTTACCTTTAATCACCTAATTAGATGAGAAGTTCTTTGCTTTTTTCTTGAGGTTAGGTAGGAAGAGGCACAATAGCTTAAGGCGAAGACTTAGGCTTAAGTTTGAAAAGGTTTCATTTTTTATATTGGGTAGGAAAAGGCATAATAGCTTGGGGACATAGTCAAATTTAGTCTCGAAAAGGTCTATAAGAATGAAAGAAGATCCCAAAACTGGTATTCTTCTTGACACATAAAACTCTTCCCTTGACTAATTCTTTTAGATGGTACTCTTTCTTAGTGAAGTCTAGTTTCATGCAAGTATTGGATTTGAAAAATCATCCAAAAATAAACATAAATGCGATAGAAATAATAAACATAGAAATAGCTAAACTTCTTTATGGATCTTTGGTTAGGGACTTACATGTAGTAAATAATGAAAATTTAATTCGAATTTAATCATCCATATGATCAGAAGATACCTTAAGTTTAAATGTCAAAATCTAAACAACAGAGCACCAAGAAATTGGTTTCTCGAAAGATTCTTGAAATCTATAAGCAGTATATTTGTCTTACTTTAAACGATTATCCACACAGGTAGCAATTGAAGCCTTCTTAAAGCTTGGTGGTTCTCCAGTGCTAGCTAGAAGGGTTATTAACGCTTAACCAAAAAGGTAACTTTAAGTCTTGAATCAAACTAAAACCAAGAAGAAAGAATGAAGGAAGTCTATGTTAAGCACAAAATCTCGTAGGAAGATATAGCAAACTAGGGTTTGTATTAAGGTTGGAATAAAATATTATCTCAAGATATTAACAACCTTCTATCTCAAAATTAGGTTAAAATTCTCCCTTAACCCTTTAGGCCATCATATATATATATATATATTAGCTCATTCTACTCTCAGTTGGATTTAGAACGGAATCGTTTTGACCTAGTTAAAACTCTCTAAACAAGTTAAAGTTAGTATTCTTGTTTTAAGTTAATTAAATGGTTAGATATTCCTCCACATCTTGGCCTAAATGCCCACCAAAATTAGGCCAAAGAAAACAGCTAACAAGCTTGGTCCATATATAGCGTAATTTAAGGTATTTTGGGCCAAACTTGTGTTTCCTTGAATTTAATTCAATTTTATTTCTTTTAAATAAATAAATAATATTTATTTAATAAATATAATTATCAAGTAATTACAAAAATCAAATAAATAAATTGGAAACACAATTTAGCTAGTATATATACATCTCTATGGATTTTAACACTATAAAATCCTTAATTTAGTTAAAACTATTTGTAACTTAATTTCAATATTATTTAATATTAATTATCAAATAAGTAATATTGCAATAATATTAGAAGGGATAATAAATTATTGAGATAAGATATTTAATTTTAAATCAAATCCCAAATCTAGCTAAAATCCTATTTCAACTAGAACTTATATTTATCCATCTTTACACTTCATGTTTTAATTTCAACATTATTTAAATAAGATAATCTTATTTTTAGACAATAGAATCCAGATTGCACAAATCTAATTTTATCTTAAAATAATTGAACCTGTCAATTAAGTCCTTTATTCCAATTACCTTTTATTTAATTAAGTCATACTTAATTAAATTTTGTATTTAATACAACAGACCTACCTTATTGTGTGTGATCCATTAGCTTCCTAACATGTTGGCAATGAACATAAATAGTCCCTTTAATTATGTTCATAGATCGAAAGCGGGATCTAGCAATCTTCTATGACCACGCAAATGCTGAAGAATTAGTATGACCTTACGAAAACCTTTCAGTAACTAGCTTTTTAGTGTAGTACAACACTTTCACCATATATCCCAAATTAAAGATAAGCATGGTGTAGTATCTACCCAATCCTCTATCCATATTTGTTCTTACAACTAATGGTGAATGTTTATGGATCTATGAGGAACCATTCCTTATAATCCAATTATGGTCTGGCCAAAAACTTAATTCAAATTAACCATAGCTAAGAACATGAGATATTTCTCCAACATCACTTGAAGTGGTAAATCCTCTCTGGATCAAACATTCATCTACCATATGATTCATGCTATACCTAAAACCACCCTACCATAAGCATCCATCTATTATGGACCTATTCATGATAAAATCAAAGCATAGTACTCCTCATATAAAATGACCTAGTATCACAAATCTAAGGACTATTATACATGACAACAAAGTCCATAAACACCTGAGTGACTTATACCAAATAGAGTTCTTATTTGGGCCATGTTTAGTGAACTTGTTTCTATAAAACAAGCACCTATATGCTATCCCTAATTATCTCATATACTTTAACCTTTGTGAGATCCAAGGGTTGCATGCATTCCATGCATGAAGACTTAGCATATACTAGTCTTGCGCATTGTAAATGGCCCATCTTGACAATACGATGACTAGGAATATTTTTAGAAACATGGCTTTAATGGGTAAGGATCTCATCGGCATAACTGATTTACAACCTTTGTAAGGCCATTGTGTTTCAAGGGCTTTATCCAATTAGTATTTGCATAAGTGTCAATCATGCCACCAACATAAAGGAAAACCCAAGTTACTTTAACTTAGTAACATGTATATAGTTATTTGACCATGTATCTCATGTCCCAATTTAGCTGGTTCAAGGGCATACACCAACAAGTTTTAAGATATTAAGTCACATTCTCAAAGAAAGTCACATCCTTGGTGTTATAGAATTATTTTAGTAAAGCTATTATAGCTTTTGTAACCTTTTTGGTGAGGTGAGTAACCCAGAAAAAAGAAACTAGATTGACTTTAGATCTAGTTTGTTACTGGTGAGGTGAGTAACCCAGAAAAAAAAATTAGATTGACTTTAGATCTAGTTTTCTTCTTTGGCAAGAAGGAACATGGACATAGGTTAAGCACCCAAAGACTTTGACAGGGATTTAGGTTTTAGGAAAGGTTTTGGAAAAAACCTAGCAATGAGTGTCAATTTTGTGATGGCATTCATTGATTAAACGAGTCATTGTTAAAATTGCCACCTTGTAGAACTATTTTGAAACATGAAATAAAAGACTATGCTACCTCAAAGTTGCCTATTCATTTTCTCAGCTATCCCATTCTATTAAGAGATGTCAATGCAAAAATTTTGGTGATAATGCCATTATCTAGAAGATATTTCCTAACAATTGTATTAAAATGCTCCTTAACATTTGGTTCTTAAAATCTAGATTTTAGCTTGAAATTGATATTGGATCATAGAATGTAACCTTTTAAGTATGGCTTTTACTTTAAATTTTTCTTTCATAAGGAATACCTATGAAATTCAAGTATGATTTTAAAGAAAAGATACAAACTATCTTGTCCTTGTAACTTTTTGAACCCAAAAAGGTCCCCAAATGTCACTATATATAATAAAAAATGGCTGAAAAGATTTGGAATTTTTAAAAGGGTAAGAACTGTGACAATGCTTAGATAGTTGAGAAACCTCACTATTAAAAGATTATGCATTTTTATTGATGAATAATGATGGAATCAATTTTGATAAGTACAAATTTGGAATCCAGTCGAATTTGAGATGACAAACTATTTGATTATCTTGTAGAAGAGCAAACATACATCTTCAACTAGTGGCTAAGAATGTAAAGATAGCATAAAATAAAGCTGCAACAAAAAGAATCCATCTCTTTGAAGTATGAGAAAATCAAGAAAGGTGTTACTTTTACAAGGGAAGTAACCCAAGCCCCAATTAAGTAAACTTTAAATTAAAAGGTCAAAGTAAAGGATTTATTTTCAAGATAGTCAAGCTGTAGTTGAACTTTCTTTCTTTGTTTTGTAAGGATAAAATCCTAATTAATGTAATATACTATATGAATCATGTGTACCTAACAACATGACCTAAGGTCATTATGGAAGCAGTACAAGAGATAGATTTGGCTTTGAATGATATAGCTACAACACCAGCAATATAGAGTTTTTTGTAGCCCATTACTTAGGCTTGGAGAAATAAGTCCACATATTAGATAACTTTTTTAAGTGATTAAAATATTCTAACATTCACTTCTCACATGCAAAGGTCATGTGGGAAGCTAACAAATCTTTTCAAGACAATGCAAAGGTGCAAGGCAATTTTAACATCGAAAGCAAATCAAATTTCAAGACTTGTCCACTTGTTACGCTTAATAAACCACAGTTAATAAAAAAGTAGCGTAAATAACCAAGTCTTGAGGCATTTGCAGAAAGAGAAAAATTACAAATTAACAAATAAAATTATTATCTATAATTAAATTAAATTGATAAATAAAGAAATCTATCATTAATTAAATTAAAGTAATTAAAAAATAAATTAAAAAATCTTTTCTCTAACTAAATTAAATTAACTAAGAGATAATGAATAAATCTGACCTCTAATTAAATTAAACTAATTAAAAGATAAATAAAGGAATATTATCTCCAATTAAATTAATTAAGAAATAAATAAAAAAAGTCAACTTCTTTTTATAACTCTTTCATAAAGAGACCAAATTTTTTAAAGGCTATCTTATTTCTAAATTAATTTAACTAAAAGTAAAATAAGAAAGATAAGTCATATTCTTTAAGAACCCTATTGCACCTCGCTTGCTAGCATTATTAAACAAAAAACCTTCCTTAAGCCATTTAACACAATAATTTTACAATCTGCAAGCCTAAAGAGAAGACTTTAAAGAACCAAATCCTCTTCAAAATTAAAGAAATTATAAAAAACACTGTCCTTGTTCTAAAAAATTCTTAACAAACTACTTTTCAATTTTATTCCATCAACAGAAAGGAGGTCATTCCCGTTTTTCAAGATCAAGTCAACGAAAGACCATTGAAGCATACATCATTGATTCAAGATAATGTTTTGAAGACCTTTTGATCTAAACTTTATTGAAGAATTCATCAAAATAAAAGAGGCCAAACCTATTTTTAATATCAAGTCTAAAAGATCTTTAAAGCAAAACTTCATTAATTTAAGATCAAGTATCAAAGATATTTGGATCAAAATTTTGTTGAGAAAAGAACTAAAGGTTGTTTTAATAATTTTCATTTTAAAATTTAATAAATAAAATTTCTTATTTTTCTAAATAAAATTACATATTTTTGACACAAAATATATGCATATAGCTACAGTAGGCAATATCACCATTACAATAATTAATCTCACTACCACCGTATTATCAATTTCGCCAAAGTTAATCCCACCACTTATATAAATAAACTCTTAGATGGAAGTTAGTATAATATAAATCATTATTCTTGGTAGAATAGTCAGTGCATCAAAAACACTTAGCATCCATCACCTTATAATTTATGTTCTAATTACCTTGTGGATGATATTTACAAAATATATATACATATGTCAATTTTATTAAAGAAAATTAATATATATAGTGTTAAATTCTATGTTACTTATCTATACCTAAAATATTAAAAAAAATCTCCCATGGATTCCAAGCTCGATACATGTTGAGTTCTTTTGTTCGACATGTGGTAAGTTTTTCCCCTAATTTGTTGCAGTTTTAGTTTAGTTCTTATTTTAGATTTTTTTTTTTTGTTTTGAATGACATATTTTTAAAGAGTTGATTCACATGGATCGATTTGGTACCCACACTAAAATCACATAGAGAAAAAAAGTTCAAAGAATTTATTAATAATTTTTTACTTTATTTTTAAATTATGTATTTAAAGTGTTTGCTTTGCATGCTGACTTGAGAGTCAATTTTAAATCCATCTCCAATATGCATAATTAAGAAATAAATTTATTTTATTAATTAATTTTAATTTTAAATGATGTAGTTAAAAAAATTAGTCCTCATGTTTGCTTGTAGAACAATTTAGGTTCTATACCTATCCACTTTAAAAAAATTATTTTTTATTAAAAAGATATATTTAAAGAAGTTGGTCTACAAGTTCACTCATAGGTCAATTAAGATCTTATCTATCCTATTTGGGAAAAAAATTTATTCTATTTTTAAATAATGTATTTAAAAGAGTTGATTCGTGCATTAACTTATGGGTCAATCTAATATCCATACTAGATCCCTCGAGAAAAAAAATAAGTTTTTTGTTTTAAATTATGTATTTAAAAAGTATTTTTTTCATCAAAGGACTTTGAAGATAAGGCTAGAATTTAGACTTGAATGGATAAAATAATGCTAAACATTGTATTAATACAAGTAATATAAAAGGAAAGCGCGAGACTTACCCATGGCTATCCATGTCATTAAACAGTAATAATACAATACATGGGTTCTTTTGCTTTGCTCTTTAGTCAAACACATGATCCAAAAGATGATGGGTGGACAAAGGCAAGGCAACCTTAATGATGTCAAACCTATCCATGTCATTGAATAATAATAATATAAATAGGTTGTTTAACTCCAATTAGCCATCGATTTGTTTCCTTTATAGCCAAATCCTAGTAAAATAATAATAACACAAACATGATAGACCCAACCTCTAAAATGATACCTCTACCCTTTTACCCCACTATCTATTTTCTTTCCTCCCCTAATCTTGACAATAAGGTTAGTTTTAATTAGCCCTTTTTTAAATTTTCCATGCTTTCATTTATTTTCAGTTTAATCTCCACTTCATGCAATCTTTTGCTTTAAATTCAATAAAATAAATATAATTGGGAAAACTATCTTTATTTATTTATTTTTCTTTCTTTTTTCCCCCTTTTCATATGATTTCTTTAGCTATAGATCCTTTCTATTTTTTTAGCAAAGGTATAAATTTCCTCTTAGATATCTTGTTTTTTTGTTTTTCTTTCTTCATTCTATTTATTTCAAAATTTTTCCTTTTTTTTCCTTCAATCCTTTTTGGTGTTGGGTTAAGTTGAGATCTTTGATGTTAGTGGGCTTGTATAATGCAGTATATCGCTTTGATTGCGTTCCTTATCATTTTAATTACTTGTTTGGCTAGAATGCTTCATATTTAATAATTAAGGTTTTTAATTATATGAGCTTGCTTGTTAATTATTAATTAAGGATTTTGTGTTTTCTTTCTTTTTCTATTCAGGTTAAAGTCTTATTAACAAGTGAATTTTAGGGTTTTAAATAGTATCTTGGCATTTTGATCTATTTAATGCATTTGGTTTAATGAAAATTTAGTTATTTAAATAAAAATCTTGAATTAAGCTTCTTTTGATTTTTTTTATTTTATAAAAAATGATTAGGTATTGTTTCCATTTAGTTGTAATTAAGCATAGTATTATGTTTGTTTCATTTAAAGCAATGGATTTTGCATGCATAAGAGTCAAATTTGGTTGTTAATATATCTATAGTCTTTATCATTGCCGTTGTTTTGATTATTCATCATTGTTATTTTTCTTGGAAATGATTATTATGAAAGTTTATATAAAGAGTGACGTTGAGATTTTGTTTTTTTTAGTATTAATCTTTTTCTAGATTTGGTTATTGAGTTGTTTTCTCTAAAGTTCGGTTTTATACATGTGTGTCCATTGTCAATTTAAGATTCTTGTAAGTTTGACTTATTAATAATGTGATACGATGGGTCGTTTTGCAGGTTTTGGTTAGAGTTTAGTGCAATTCAAGGTTGTACCCTCTGCATCAATTTCCTTTATCTATGTGGAATCTAATTTTTCATTTAAGAATTAACTTATCCAAGAAAGGGACCCAAATTAGTGACACAAAACTTAGTACCCCTAACAAGGTAGCAACTTTGAATATAAATAAAAAAATTTAATGTTTTTCTTCTGTTTCTACGTTGTTATAACTAGATTTTGATTGATACGTTTTAATGTTGATTAGGTTATGTACAGGTTTTTGTTTGCAATTTTGCTGCATTGGCTTGCATTAGTTTAAAGGGTTGCTAGTTTTATTGTGCTTGCTTTTCCTGTTGTGGTTTTCATTAGTTTTAGGTATTGTTTTGTTCAAGTGTTGTTTTGCTTGGCTTAATTAATCCTTTGTCTGCTTAAGAGTTATGCTGACACTAAAAGGTTTATGTTTGATTCTTAAATTCGATTAGTGCCATTTTGTGTGTATCGTGTTTCACGATTCTACATACCTTTCAGAAATTATAAATTGAATATGTTTTGAAACACTCAGAATTAAATGGTGTTCAATCTAATTTTATATGCTTTCGAACTAATTATACTTTTATTGGTTGCCTTTGTAACTTGATGGTTTAGATCATGGTTATATTAAGAGGTTCATGTTTCATTGTTCATATTGATTAGTGAAGCTTTGTATACATAATTGTTTTTATTAACTTTTTCAAAAGTTAAAGTTGAAAGGTGTTTAGCTTGATTTGATATGCTTTTGAATCGATTATACCATGGTTGGTTGGCTACCTAATTATTTGAGACTTGGCAATTTTAACCTACTTTCATTTTATGACCTTAGGCTTAGGCTGTTTTAGTTTAGTTGCCTTAAACTTATTTGATACAAAACTTGACTTGACCTTGAACTATTTTGGTAGGGATGCCTTGGACTATTTTGATTAGGAACATACCTTGGCCTTAGACTATTTTCATGCTCATATCTTGGATTAGATAATGAGATTGGATGGTTTAAAACACGGTTGATTGTTGTGGACACTTTATTTTGTCAGGGCTATTTTTTTTAACAACCTGGGGTATGGATGTGAGAGGGAGCAATGATCACCAGGCAACATTTTAAGGAGGTTAAGAAGGCCTATGGATCATATCAAAAATAAATGCAAAGAAGTGGCATCAAAGGACGTAGTCCAAGGTGTCCAGGGACAAAAGATATAAAAAAATTCACAATTCTACTTGAATATATTGATACATGGTTTCATGTATCGAGACAATGCTCGAACAATCCAAAAATTTGAAATGTCCCCATTGGTATTGATATAACATGTAAATGTATCGATACATAAGCTTATGTATCGACATAAGAGCTCATGTATCGATACTAGGCCATGCTAAGACCAAAACGTGCATTCTGCAAAAAATGCATCGATGCATATCAACATGTATCGATATAAAGAAGCATTAAATCGATACAATAGTTTATAGTATCAAAACAATGATCATTATATCGATACAATGTTCATTGTATCGATACACTCAAGGTTTTTGGACCAAATGTATCGATACATTTTGCAATGTATCGTTACATGCAGGCTATTTTCCACAATTTGAAAATTTTTTACTCATCCACCATTGATCCAAAACTCGATTTTAACTCATTTTTTGCACCAAAAAAGATCAAAACCCATTTCAGATTATGAATTCGGACTTTTGAATTAATCAAAACATTATTGAAGTCTAAATTAGATAAAAAAGGCCAATGTCACATGATTACCGTACTTCTCCCTAGTTTGTTGGCCAAGATCACCATTAGCCACCCTATTGGCTAGAAAATTATTTCAGCATTTAAACCAGCCACCTATGTCCATTACAGTGGTAGCAAGTTGCTCCCTGCAGCCACTCTCTAGCAATCAAGTTGACATCACTTTGTCCCCCTTGAGAAATGACCAAAAACGCCTCCAATTTAGCTCTAAAATGCTGGTATAAATAGACCATTTATATCTCAGCTGAGATTTTTAGACTCTAGCTCATTTTTAGTTTCCAAAACACATTCATGCATCAAGAAAACCAAATCCCATAGTGCTTTACTCAGCACCCAAAAATAGCCTTAAAACACTCACTCTCAACCATTACACATTCTAAAACTCACTTTTGTCCATACCGTAACCAAAACATCATTGTTTCTCTCTTTTTCTTGCTTATTAACAACAAGGAAAAGAAAGAAATTGAAGCCATCTCTACTGTTCCAACTATTTGGCCAAAAATTAAAGTTTTGTTGGTATAACTTCTTACTTTATCACTTTCATTTTTTGTTTTTCGGCATCTTCATCATTTTAGTGAGCTTTCCATGTTTCCATCACCCTCTTAGGATTCTCATGCATTATTGTGGCTTTTGTTTATGGTGGTTTAGGATTTGGATGCCTTAATGCCCCTTTGATGTGCAAAATGCCTTATTTCATCCTCATTATTTTGATAGCTCTTGCTCATGCATTTTATGTCATATCCATGCATCTTGTTATGATTAATCCATGTTGAATCCTTAGCCTACCATATTTCAAGCATATTTATACATAAGCTTGCATCTTGTCATGAATCATTGTCATTTTCAGCATCCATAACATTTTTTGTCAAAATGCATATCACTTTCTTTATCTAGACCATTGGTAAAGTTAGCGTCCCCATTCATGTTATGTGCCATCCCTTTGTATGTTTGTTGTCTTCTCCTTGTCAAAGTGCATGTTTGATAGCTATAAAAAAACTAATTTTCAAAACCTCCTTAAGCCAAGCATACTAACCTCAACCAATGAGGACTAGCATGAACTTAGTATTTTCCTTAAAGTTAACTAAAAAATATTGGGGAAGATGAAGTTTTCCAAATCTATAATCCTGATTAAACGAGCTCAAAACTTATGATTTTCCAATGAAAATGGCTTTGCACTTGTTCCCTAAATGTTCGTACCTTATTTTTTAGCCAAAACCTTGAGTGGTATGATCAAAAGGTTATTTCATCGTCCCAAGTTACTTCGAGGCTACGCAAATTAGTTCATGATGCTCATGCCACTCATTCCCTTCAATCATGGATGTTCGAATATTGATGACTCAATTTTGGACCTGTAAACATAGAGAACATAAGAAATATCCTCTACTTTGCTTTGTCCCCTACTGGCAGCATCACTATTACAAATTGAACAATCACTTTAAAAACCCAAACAATTTTTCATGAATTTTATAATATTTTTCTCTAAAAGTGTGTCAAAATATCTTTAAAACAAGGTCTTATTTATCCTCAATCAGTTCGGATGAAATAATTATGATTTTTCAAACCTAGACTATCTGAAATCCATAAAGTTAACAAAGTGCATTCTGGTTGGGCCCTGTAGGCCTACTAAACGATTTTTTTAAATCCATACAACATTTTTCCTAAAACATTCATGAATTTCCTTTCTGGAAAGTATTATTTGTAATTTTTTAATACCAAATGAGTCCATAATGATTTTTCAAATTTTGACACACCTTTTTCCTCGCATGCTCTATCAGTAGCGTAATTGACCCAAATTTGAAAATTTATTTCCCCCATAAAGTGATTTTTAGGAATATTTTTAGATTGACCCTCGTCAAGTTACCTTTCCGACGGTATCTTATCTATCCTCCAAAGCTTTTAGATCAATCTAGAATAAATTCAAGAAGTGGGATCGCACAATATTGTACCTTGTTCTCGATTATCATCAAAATTAAGTTATTTTCCTGAATTTCATCTTAAGACATTCGAATGTCTTTGTATCACCCCGATCAGACTTAAGAACATACTTTGACCTCCCACAAGCTCGTATTAAGGCATGAATATATATATATATATTTTACATCTTTACCATCTTCATTCATAATAATTTCTTTTGCCAAAATGCTCACTTGTTTTCTAAATCACAAAGTTCTATCAACTTAAGTTTTCCAACTTGACTTTTCTAAAGAGTGCCAAACATGTCACTTTTGAGGATACTCCAACCCCGACCTTTCAAGGGGATACTTCAACCTCACTTTTCAAAATTTTCAAGATTTAAAAATCTTCCTTTGTCAAAATTATTTGTCATCCACGGGGATACTCCAACCCTGACCTTCCAAGGAGATACTCCAACCTCGTTTTTCAAAATGACAAGATTTAAAAATCTTCCTTTGTCAAAGTTATTTGCCATCCACGGGGATACTCCAACCTTATCTTTCAATTACAATTAAATTTTTCTCCTTCCAGACTTCCATGAATGTGTCAAAAAAACCTCATTCAACCAAGAAACCCAGATGCATCTCAAAAATTTTTGATTCGGTTACTTCTAGATAATCAATGCCAATTACAAGATAAATTCTAGTAGTCCATCCTTTTTCTTTATCATTGCATTGAATGATCCATGTTATATTATTTCATTTGTTGCCTTACTAATGTGATTTCTTTGTGATCATTATTTGCAGTCATGTTTTCCAATCATTTCAAATAAAATTAAAGGTAATGTTCCTCGTGGGTATCTCTCCAGTGCCCAAAATGGAACATTCCATTTTCAAAGTAAAATCCAAAAGTCATTTTTTTTCTTAAAATTTTTATATTCCTCATTGAGATTAAATCTTTTCATCAAAACCTGTAATTGTGTTTTCATAAAATTCATGTATTAAAAGAAGGTTATATCCAAATAGTGACGAGTTAAGATCAAAAGAATCTAAACCAAGATAAGACATAACTAGTAAGGTATCGATTTCGGGCGTTGCAAAGAGGTTCATGCCTCATCATGCGTAACCAACTCCCAACCCAAATTGCAAATCTTTGTACTACGTAGACCACGGGATCGATGTTTTGAGTTTCATAATCAAGACATAGGTTTCAATAGGCATCCGATCATGCCTAGCCCAAAATGATCGGTGACACTCCAAGCGTTGGCCATTTCGTGATGGTCATCCGAGACCAATTAGATGAGCGATTCGTCTTATGGTCCTCTTCACTGTATCACAAGTTAAGAATTTGTACTTTCTCATTCTCATCATGTCGTGAAGGAAAAGTTTCGGTTAAGAAGACATTTCCAAGTTAGAAAAATATTTTAAGTTGTATGCACCAATAGATCTGCGAGAATCTATCCATGGGCACGTTGTGACAGTTGTGCTTTGATAATATATAAAATATGTTTTAATTTTTAAAATATAAAATGACTAATTAATTTACCTTACTAAAGACTAAAAATTTATTTAAAATGCTCGAACCTAAAGACTATTTAGGATAACAAGATCTTGTTTTTATCACCACAATGAGATGTGCTAACCTTTACGTGGGGTTTAAACTGGTTTAGAGACCATTGACCTAGATTTTTTCCTTTTTACTTGGACATAATTTTAAAATTGCTATACTATGGTGAATGATAAGGTTTAGGTTTTTTTTTTTGTTAATCTTTATGATCTTTATTATTTATTAGAATAACTAATTTTTCACCTTTGTTTCTTTGTATGTTTGTTCATTTTCCTGCTCAAATTATAGGCGCAATTTAAGATTGATTTTTATTTTTTTTACTTTGGTATCAGTTTGTTCAAGCATGGTTTAGGGTGAATTTTGCTACTTCTTTTCCTTTTTTCTCTATTTAGTTTGATAAAAGGAGTTTTTCAAAATCTTATATTTCAAGATTTTCTAAATCTTAAACTTTTGAGATTTGCCGAATCTTGAAAATTTTGTTGTTTGAGATTTTTTTCATTAGATACCATATCTTATAGAGATTGAAAGAAGAATTTTTTAAATAAATCATAGTTAATTAAATAATTAAGATTTTGATAGCCATAATAGTTCAATAAATAAAAAAAAGTCCACAATAGTTTAATCAGTAAAAAAATCAATCAAGATTTTAATAATAAAATTTTTATTTTTATCTATTTTTTAATAAATTTTAAGATTTGAAAATCTCATTTTCAAATCATAGTTAGTTAAATTCTTGTGGAGATTGTAGGGGAAATTTTTTATATAAATCATAGTTAATTAAATATTAAGATTTTGATAGCCATAAGAGTTCAGTTAGTAAAAGAAATCAATCAGGTTTTTTGAAAATTTTGTTTTCAAGATTTGGCAAATCTCAAACTTTCGAGATTTGCCAAATCTTGAAAATTTTATTGTGCAAGATTTTTTATTTTTGTTTTAAATGCCATATCTTATGGAGATTGAAGACAGAAATTTCTCAAATAAATCATAGTTAATTAAATATTAAAATTTTGATAGCCATAAAGTTAAGTTAGTAAAAAAATCAATCAAGATTACTAAAATTTTTAAGTTTTTTATTTAGTTTTTAAAGAATTTTAAGATTTAAAAAAATCTTGTTCTTTAAGATTTGCCAAATCTTGAAAATTTTGTCGTTCAAGATTTTTTTTTTTGCATAAATATCAAATTATAGATATATTAAATATTTATAATTTTATATTTTATATCTGCATATAAAGATATGTTTACATACAAATATGTATGTAATTTAATATATTTGTTCACGTATAATCTATGTTTTATTAGAAAATTTGGAAATAAGCATTGTAAAATATATTTGAAAATAGATGGTAAAGCAAGAATTGTAGACCGAAACACAATAATATAAATATGTATTAATATCAAAAGAAAAACAATATGCCACCAATACTTTTTTTTTACGACTTTGCTTTAAGAGAAGAAATTAGTGTTAATGAGATATACAGTATGAAAAATTCAAGTTGGATAATTTACGTATTTATAAAAAAATAATGGATGGAATGAGAACTCTACTTTGTTGCTAAAAGTTGGCTGTTTATTTTTAAGTAATGACTTAGAAATACAACATCCATAACTTCAACTTTTTATTCAGTTTAACTGCAAGTAGAATTTTATGAGAAATTAAAAATGGAAATATAAGGAAAATAGGATTGAAACTTGGACTGAAAAAAATCTAAACCAAATCTAAATCAAATCTTTTTCATTTAATACTCATAAAAGGTAAGACATGAAAAATCTTTGAAAACAAGATTTGCTAAAATTTAAAATATCAACCAACCATGTAATCAATGCCAACAATTAAAGAGGGGAGAATAAAAAAAACGTGCAGATAAAAGATAAACTTAGACAGAAAACATTTCGCCAAAAAACAATGCATCAGAAAATACCTTGGCAAAAAACATTTTGACAAAAGTACTTTGTCAAGAAATACTTCATTAGAAAACACCTTCATAAAAAATGCTTCACCAGAAAACACTTTGCCCAAAAAAATCTTGACAGAAACACCTCTTTAGAAAACACCTCAATGGGAAACATTTCACCAAAAAGCACTTTGCTAAGAAATACTTTATTGGAAAGCACTTTGGTGGAAAACATTTCGCCAAGAAACACCTAATCGAAAAAAATCTCAATTGAGAACACCTCTTAAAAAAAAAAACTCAATGGGACACACTTCATCAGAAAACATTTTGCCAATAAACGCTTCATTGAAAAAACTTCATGGAAAAACACGTCACTAGAAAACACCTCAATGAAAAACGCTTCCACAAGAACATTTCTTTGGAAAACATCTTGACAGAAAACATCTTGATGAAAACACTTCACTGGAAAACACTTCGCTCAAAAACACCTCAACAGGAAACACTTAACCAAGAAATGCTTCGTTGGAAAAACACTTCACCAAGAAACACTTCATAGGAAACACTTCTTCAAAAAACACTTTTCCAAAAAACACCTCAAGGAAAAACCCCTTTACAAGAACACTTCGTCTAACAACACCTCAATAAAAAACATCTTGATGAAAACACTTCATCAAAAAGCACTTCGCCAAGAACACCTCAACAAGAAATGCTTCGTTAAGAGAAACTTTGTCAGAAAACATTTTGCCAAGAAATATTTCATCGACTAACAATTCATTGAAAAACACCTCCTCAAAAGTGTTTTAGTGAAAACCTTTTCCACGGGAACACTTCACCGAAAAACATCTTCCTAACTAAAGCACTTTGCCAAAAAAACTCTACAAGAAACATTCCTCTGAGAAACACTTCGTTGAAAAACACTTCGCTAGAAAACACTTCGTCAGGAAACACTTCACTGGAAACACCTTAACGAAAAATCCTTCCACAGGAACATTTCATTTGAAAACACCTCGATGGAAAACATCTCGATGAAAATAGTTCGCCAAAAAATACCATGGTGGGAAACACTTCACCAAGAAATACTTCGTCAGAAAACATCTCGAAGGAAAATACTTTGCCAAGAAACACTTCATGAGAAAACACCTCAACAAGAAACACTTCATTGAAAAACACCTTGATGGAAAATACTTTGCCAAAAAATACTTCACCAAGAAACACTTTGACAAATAACTATAAGATATAAGAACAAAAATATCTTGTGCTAACTTAAGATCCTTGTTGGTCATAACAACAATAAATGCTGTATCTTTGAATTTTTATACACTGTAGGCCCTCTCGCTAGTTTGATCAAATCCTTTAGAGGTTAAGGGTGAAAGACTACAGGCAAAAGACACTTTTACAAGCAATACATAACAATTATAGTTTGGTTCCTTCCATATTTTTTTATGAGGTGTTGACCAGATTTTGGAATAACTTTCATAGTTTCAAGCTAATATTACCTAATAAAAAATGCTAAAAAAACTTTCAAATGTCCATGTTATAATCATTGCCGTTGTCTCCATCGTAATATTCATCATCACATTGAATTTTCTTGTCTTAGACATCCTAATCCAATTTGCTCTAAGGATTTTGTTCATTTTTATTAAATTTTATCTGTGCATTAATTTATGAGTCAATTTTGAATATACAATTGATTTTAAATCATTATTATAATTATAATTCTAAAATTAACAAAATATAGTTTATATTACTGTTATTATAATTTAAAATTTTTAAATAGTAAATTTTTAAAGAAGCCCTGCAAAAGCAAGGGGCTTGACTCTTGTGAGAAAACCAAACTTTTTTTGCCTTGTTAAAATCTAGCCTGTTAGAAAGGTTTAGAATAAAGATTGGTTGGGGTGTGTATTTTTTGGTTTTCACTTAATTAACTGACTAAATCAAACTAGTTCGGTTAATCGAATGTCAATAAATTTTTTTTGGTTAACGGAAAGGATACTTGAAAAAAAAATTTCGGTTAATTTGATTTAATTAAGTGAAATCAACTAAACTAACAGTTTACTCGAATTTTATGTTAACGGCTGATAGTGAACATAAAGTTGAGATTTTAATTGTTAAATTTTTATCTTCTTGTAGTTTTTGATCTATAACTAATGAAAATTACTTTCTCTTGTGTTTAAGGTGCAAAAAAGTCTTGGAAGAAAGAAAAAGGGCTTAAACGAGTTGATTGGAGCAACCTAAGAAAAGAAAAGAAAGATCTAATGTGGAGACTACGTGGCCACGCTCTACATGCAGATAGCTTAAATTAGAATTTTGATTTATTTAGGATTCTAATTGAGTAGAATCTGGAACTGATCAGAATTTAGGTAAATTTGGGAAGGTTGTAAGGTATATAAAAAGAAGAGAAGGGGATACGATTTTTCTAGGGTTTTTGACTTTTTGTTCTAGAGAGATATTCTTTCTTTGGAGAGAAAACAAGAAGACAATATATGGCTAAATTCTTTTCAATTAGTCAAGGGTTTTATATCGAAGTTTGATTCTGTATGACTATGAGATCTAATTTGTGTTTATATTATTCATTGTTCTTGAATATCTGTCTTTTCTTCTATGCTTACTAAGCATGATAGTCATTGTTGATTGAATGTTTGGTACCGCATTTGATTGATAGGATAATCTATAGCTCTTTAGAAAATCAAATCTGTAATTGTTTGATTGTTCTAATAAAAGTGGCAACTAACTTGGTTAGGAAGAATTTATAATCCAATCTGAATAAACCTACACGTGAGTTAATTGGTTAGAATTGGTGATCCCCCTGTCATTATTAAAGCTATTGATACATTGAAACACTAAGATCATATCTAGGGTTTATGTAATCAATAAGGGTAATAATTAGTGGTCGTAGCTTAATTATCGAATAACTAAGGAAGGGTAGGGAGTTAGGTGATACCAACACCCATAACCAATTTATTCTCAAATAATGAATATATCTTTGCATCTGTGATCAGTTGTGAGAATAAAACTTGCAATTAGACCTCTGGCTAGTGTTTGTGTAATATTGCCATTTATTTTAGTTTAATTTGTCTTGCATTCTTAATCGATCTTTAGTTATTTCATTTAATTTTAGTTGACTTTATAAAATCTCCACTTTATTTTGTTAATTTTGAGAAGAAATCAGATCTTACCAATCTCTGTGAAGACAATCCAACTAATCACTATATATAAAAATCTTATTAAAGTAGGAAAAGTATTTTTGCTGGATTCGACACCCACCAATGGCAATACTCTTTGCCGTTTAGGATCTATCTTTTTTCAATTAGAAAAAAAAAAAGGAGGAAAGAAGGTTGAGACCTTGACCCATTTTTGCTTAAAAACCCAACCCCTTTTCCATGCCTCATTCGTGAAACCAATCTTTCATGCAGAAAGCCTCTTTCATGCTTGATACAGCACATCAGTCACCATTCATTTTGGAACAAGTACTCAAACCAATCCTTATATTTTTTTCCAAAAATTCTTTTTTTTATTTTGTTGAGATTGCTAGATGCAAATTTGTTTTTTTTTCTAAGTCTAGATATTGGCAAATTGTTTGGATTGCAGGGTGTTGCTAATCAGCTGTCTTGTTAAGGTCTACTTTTTCTTAATCTTGAACAGAGGGTAGTACAAATTTGTTCAGTTAATCGAAAACCAACTAAATTAATAAATTTTTTTTTGTTCGTTTAACAGTTAAACCAACAGTAAATTTGATTAATTTAATTAATTATCATTTGATTCTGTTATTAATCGAATAGACCAAATGCACACTCTAGATATTGGAAGTGGATTCTGCTCCAAGCCTTGTTGAGATATGATGAAAGTTGAATGCTGTAGAAAAAGGATATCATTAAATAATGGCAGTTATACATAGTAGCCCAAGCTAGAAATCACTTTCATTGCTATCAAATCCACTCAGATCCTTCATCAGAATGTTTAAATTTCAGTAATCTTTTTCGAATAAACATGTGACCATTAACTGAAGATTTCAAGGAATCATTTTTCACCTGGAGGATTATTTTTATCAGATGCAATAACAGAAAACAATTCAACCATATTCTGAACGAAGACCAGAAAGAAATTAAATACATACATGCAAAGCAAATTCAGTCAGTTTCCCACTCAGATTTTCTAACCCAGGTAGAGTTATCCCAACTAAGGAAGATCCCATCCTGCTTCAGCAGCCAGAAAACTATCTTGTGATTCCCATCTCTGCGAGGCTGAAAAGCATGCCATGACGCTATTTGCCTCCCCGATATCGCCATACAGTAATGCACAGCTTTTACTCGAACACCGCATTGATAATCACCTCCAACACCAAGCTGATTCATCCCATAATCTGCATAGCTTGACTTACAACGAATTTGTATTGGCCCCGAGTCCTTTGGCATGGAATTGATAACATGAATTGTTGCTAGATGCTTGCCTTCTTGTCCTCCAAGACCTGCAACACTTAAGACGAGAACTGAAACAAGAAACAGAACAAAACTGCTCCGAGCATCCATGTTTTTGTTGTGAATGGCTTGTTTTTTTCCCCCTTCTTTCCCTTTTATAAGTGAAAGATAATAAATGCAAAATGATGGGGAATTGGACAACTTTTGGATTATAGTGGAAAAATATAGAACTTGAAGTCAAAAAGAGACCAACTAAAAGCAGCTGGTCAGTGACTCAGCAAAGCTGAAAACTTCAAAATTATTGGTTTCTTACCGTAATTATTATTGTTCTACAGATTATGGGGATATGATACATTAAATTACAA
>JBBYHO010110680.1:15898-42913 GCA_038382025.1 Adansonia gregorii | reverse complement strand
TCTAAAATCTTGTAGTAGAAGTTTTATCGATAAGTTTGACGCCATAAGTCATGGCACCCTTTAAAGCCCACAAGTCAGTGGCACCCTTTCGAAAGCCTATAAGTCGTGGTACTCTTTTAAAAGCCCACAAGTCATGGCACCCTTTTTAAAGCCCATAAGTCGTGGCACTTTTTCTAGAGCCCACAAGGCAATGGCACCCTTTTCAAAGCCTACAAGTCGTGGTATCTGTTTAAAGCCCATAAGTTATGGCACTCTCTTAAAAGCCCATAAGTCGTGGCACTCTCTCAAAAGCTCGTAGGTTGTGGCACCCTTTTTTAAGCCCATAAGTCATGTCACTCTCTCAAAAGCCCATAAGTCGTGGCACCCTTTAAAGCCCATAAGTTAGTGGCACCCTTTTCAAAGCCCACAAGTCGTGGCACCCTTTTTAAAGCCTATAAGTTGTGGTACTCTCTTAAAAGCCCATAAGTCATGGCACCTTTTTTAAAGCCCACAAGTCATGGCACTCTTTCAAAAGCCCATAAGTTATGGCACCCTTTAGAACCCATAAGTTAGTGGCACTCTTTTCAAAGCCCACAAGTCATGGCACTCTCTCAAAACACATAAGTCATGGCACTCTCTCAAAAGCCTATAAGTTGTGGCACCCTTTTTAAAGCCCATAAGTTATGGCACTCTCTCAAAAACCCACAAGTCATGGCACCTTTTAAAGCCCATAAGTCAGTGGCACCCTTTCAAAGCCTACAAGTCGTGGCATCTGTTTAAAGCCCATAAGTGGTGGCACTCTCAAAAGCCCATAAGTCGTGGCACCTTTTTAAAGCCCACAAGTCAGTGGCACCCCTTCTAAGCCCACAAGTCATGGCACTCTCTCAAAAGCCATAAGTCATGGCACTTAAGTTAAAGCTCACACGAGCTGGTGGCACCTAAGTCTAAGTTAAAGCCTGTACGAGCTGGCGGTACCCGAGTCAAAGCCTGCACGAGCTGGCAACACCCGAGTTAAAGCCTACACGAGCTGGTGGCACCTAAGTCTAAGTTAAAGCCTGCATAAGCTGGCAACACCTGAGTCAAAGCCCATATAAGTTGGTGGCATCTAAGTCTAAGTTAAAACTCGCACGAGCTAGTGATAACCGAGTCAAAGCCCACAAGTCGTGGCACCCTTTTCAAAGCTCGCAGGAGCTGGCGGCACTCAAGTCAAAGCCTACACGAGTTGGTGGCACCCAAGTCTAAGTCAAAGCTTGCATAAGCTGATGGCACCTGAGTCAAAGCCCATATGAGCTAGTGGCGCCTAAGTCTAAGTCAAAGCCCGCATGAGCTGGTGACACCCGAGTCAAAGCCCAAATGAGCTGGTGGTACCTAAGTCTAAGTCAAAACTCGCATGAGCAGGCGACACTCGAGTCAAAACCCATAAGTCGTGGCACCCTTTTTAAAGCTTGCACAAGCTAGCGACACTTAAGTCAAAGCCCACACAAGCTGGTGGCACCCAAGTCTAAGTCAAAGCCCACACGAACTGGCGGCACCCAAGTCAAAGCCCATATAAGCTGGTGGCACCTAAGTCTAAATCAGAGATAGTGGCACCCAAGTCTAAGTCAAAGCCCGCACGAGCTTACGGCACCCAAGTCAAAGCTCACATGAGCTGGTGGCATCCAAGTCTAAGTCAAAGCTCACATGAGCTGGGGGCACCTGAGTCAAAGCCCACATGAGCTGGAGGCACCTGAGTCAAAGCCCATACGAGCTGGTGGCACAAAAGTCTAAGTCAAGGCCCGTACGAGCTTACGGCACTCGAGTTAAAGCCTGCATGAACCGGTGGCACCTAAGTCCAAGTCAAAGCATGTACAAGCTAGTGGTACCCAAGTCAAAGCCCATAGAGCTGGTGGCACCAAAGTGTAAGTCAAAGCTCGCACGAGCTATCGGTACCCGAGTTGAAACCTACATGAGCTAGTGGCACCTAAGTTTAACTCAAAGCTCACACGAGCTGGTGGCACCTAAGTTTAAGTCAAAGTCTGCACAAATTGGCGGCACCCATCAAAAATCATGTTACTCCATACCTACCTAAGAAGGTCAAACCTTAGAAAACTTAACGCCCTAATGTTTTAGAAGTATTAGTCCCCCCCGAATAAAATAGTGTCTATTTGTCTTTGCCCTATTCCTGATTCTCAACAACGGTCAAAGAGGGGCAGCTGTAGACACCTTATTTTATCCAGGCTAATTTTTAGCAATCTGGAGCATGAATGTAAGAGGGGGCGGTGATCGGTAAAAAAGTATTTTGAGGAAGTCAAGAAGGCCTAGGGATTATATCAAAGGTAAATACAAAGATATGGCATCAAATGCCATAGTCCAAGGTATCCAGGGATAAAAGATATGAGAAAATTCATAATTTTACTTAAATGTATCGATACATAGTTTTCATGTATTGATAGAATGCTCCAACCCGTCAAAATTTAAAATGTCCCCATTTTATCAATACAACATGTAGATGTATCGATACCTAAGCCTCTGTATCAACACAGGACCTTATGGGTCGATACTAGGCCATGCCAAGACCAAAACATGCATTCTGTAAAAGAATGTATTAATACATATCAACATGTATCGATACAATGGTTTATAGTATCGATACAATGGTTCATAGTATCGATACACAAAAGGTTTGTAAACCAAATTTATCGATACATTATGCAATGTATCGATACAAGCAGGTCATTTTCACAGTCCGAGCATTTTTGACTCATCCACCATTGATCCAAAACTCGATTTTAACTTATTTCTTTGCATAAGGAAAGATTAAAACACATCAAATTATGAATTTAGACTTTTGAATTAATCATAACATCTTTTTGAAGTATAAATTGGATAAAAAAAAAAGGTTAACATCACATGATCACCCTACTTCCTAACGTGTTAACCAATATAACCATCAGCCACCCTATTTGCTGGAAAAGCATTTCAGCATTTAACCAGCCACCATATGCACATCATATTGGTAGCAAGTTGCTTTCTACAACCACCCTATAGCCACCATGCTGACATCACCTTGTCCCCCTTAAGAAATGGCTAAAAACACCTCCAATTTAGCTCTAAAGGCTGGTATAAATGGACCACTTCGATCTCAGTGGAAAAAGGTTAGATTCTAGCTCACTTACACTTCCAAAAACACATTCACACATCAAGAAAACCAGAATCCCGTAGCTCTTCACCCATCACCTAAAAACAGCCCCAAAACACTTACTTTTTTCCACAACACACTCTAAAAATCACCCTCATCCATACTAGAACCAGAACCTCATCATTTTTCTTTTTTTCTCTCTTATTAACAATAAGGAAAAGACAAAAATTCAAGCTATTTCTACTGCTCAAATCATTTGGCCAAGAAGTGAAGTTTTATTGGCATAACTTCTCACTTTATCATTTTCATTTTTTGTTTTTCAGCATCTTCATCATTTTAAAGAGCTCTCCATGTTTCCATCACCCTCTCAGAATTATCATGCATTTTGGTGGCGTTTGGTTGTGGTAGTTTAAGATTTGGATGCTTTAATGCTTCTTGGATGTGCAAAAATGCCTCATTTCATCCTCATTAGTTTGGTATCTCTTGCTCATGCATTTTATGCCATGTCCATGCATCTTGTTATTCTTAGTCCATGCATGAATCATTAGCCTAACATATTTCAAGCACATTTATAGCTTAACTTGCATGAATCATTGTCATTTTTAGCATCCATAACATTTTTTTTGGTCAAAGTGCATAACACTTTCTTTATCTAGGCCATTAGTAAAATTTAGCATCCCCATTCATGTTATGTGCCATCCCTTTGTATGTTTGTTGTCTTCTCCTTGTCAAAATGCATGTTTGATGGCTGTTAAAAACTGATTTTTGAAACCCCCAAGCCAAGCATGTTAACCTCAACCAATGAGGATAGCATGGACTTAGCATTTTCCTTAAAGCTAGCAAAATATCTTAGGGAAAATTAACTTTTCTAGATTTGGAATCTTTGTTAAACAAGCTTAAATCTTTTGATTTTGCAATGAAATGGTCTTACAACTATTCCCTAAATGTTTGTACATTTTTCTTGAGTCAAAACCTTGAGTGGTATGGTCAACGGGCTATTTCATCATCCTAAACTACTCTGGGGCTGTGCAAATGAGTTCGTGATGCTCATGCCACTCTTTTCCCTTTAGTCATAGATGTTTGAACTTCAAAACTCGAGTTTGGACCCGTAGACAAAAAAAAATTAGAAATATCTTTTGCTTTGCCTTGTTCCCTGCTGGCATCATAACTGTTGCAAATCGAAAAATCACTTTAAAACCTTAAACGGTTTTTCATGAATTTTTTGATATTTTTCTATTAAAGCATATTGAATTATCTTTAAAATGATGTCTTATTCACCCCCAGATCATTCCGAATGAGATAGTTATGATTTCTCAAGTCTAAACTATTTGAAACCTCTAGAATCCGAACATGTAGTCTAGTTTGGCCATTGACGCCTAATAAATGATTTTTCCAACATTTTCAAACATTTTTTCTAAAAAGATCATGAAATCCCCTTTTTGGAAAGGTATTATTTGCAATTTTTTGATACCAAATAAGTCCAAAATGATTTTTCAAATTTTGACACTCGTCCTTTATATGCTCTGCCAATATTACAATCATTTTGAATTTGAAAATTTATTCCCTTGGAAAATGACTTCTTAGGACAATGGGAATATTTTTAGATCGACCTTCGTTGAGTTATCTTTCTAGCTGTATCTTGTCCACCCTCTAAATCCTTCAAACCAATTTAGAATAAATTCTAGAAGCAAGATAGCACGATGCTATCCCCTATTTTTGGTCATGGTCAAAATAAGTTGTTTTCCCGATTTTTGTCTCAAGACCTTCGAATGTCTTCGTATCACCTCGATCAAACTTGAGAACATACTTTAACATCCCACAAGCTCATATCAAGGCATAAACATATTTTACATCTTTACCATCCTCATTCACAATAAATCCTTTTGCCAAAAATTGTCAAATGCTCACCCATTTTCTATATCATGAAGTTTTATCATCCACGGGGATACTCTAACCCCGCCTTTCTGAGGGGACATTCCAACCTCATTTTTCAAAATTATCAAAGTAAAAATCTTCCTTTTTCAAAATTATTTGTTATCCACAGAGATACTCCAACCCCATCTTTCTGAAGGGATATTCCAACCCAGTCTTTCAATTGCAATTAAATTCTTCTCCTCCCTGGATTTCCATGAATATGTCAAGCAAATCTCGTTTACTCAAGAAATCCAGATGCATCTCAAAAATGGTTGATTCTGTTATTCATAGATAATCGATGCTAATAACGAGATAAATTCCCATAGTCCACCCATTTTTTGTATCCTTGCTTTGAATGATCCATGTTATGTTATTTCATTTATTATCTTACTAACATGATTTCTTTGTGATGATTATTTGTATTCATGTTTTCAAAATGTTTCCAAATGAAATTAAAGGTAATGTTCAGCATGGGTATCTCTTCAGTGCCCAAAGTGAAACATTCCATTTTCAAAGTAAAATCTAGAGGTCATTTTTATTGAAATTCTCTATATTCCTCATCTCTCTAGGGCATATATGAGATTAATTTTTTTATCAAAACCTAGATCATTTCTATAAGATTCATGCATTCAAAGAGGGTTTTATCAGAATAGTGACATGTTAAGATTCAAAGAATCAAAACCAAGATAAGACAGAGCTAGTAAGGTATCGATTTTGGGCATCACAAAGAGGTTCATACCTCATCATGCGTAACCAACTCCCAAACCTAAACAGTGAATCTTTGCATTACGAAGACCATGGGACCGATGTTTTGAGTTTCGTAACTCAGAACATAGGTTTCAATAGGCATTCGATCATGCCTAGCCTAAAATGATCGGTGGCAACTCCAAGCATTGGCGATTTCATGATGGTCATCTACGACCAATAAGATGAGCAATTCGTCTTATGGTCCTCCCTAATGTATCATAAGTCGAGAATTCATACTTTTTTGTTCTCATCACATCACTAAAGAAAAATCTCGGTTAAAAAGACATTTCCAAGTCAGGAAAATATTTTAAGTCGTGCGCACCCATTAATCTACAAGGATCCACCCCGGGGTACATTGTGACACCTATCAACATTGGAGAGCAACCGAGAATTATCATACTGAAAGGCTTGAAATTATGCATCAAAAAGCTTAAGATCAAATGCTTCGTAACATTGATGAACTACAAAGTGAAGTTGCTGAATCGATAAAACTGTTTGCTGTTGCCTTAAATGACAAACGGCAAATGAATATCATTGACAAAGGTAAGGCACCAGCTAATCTCGATGTTAATTTGAATAGGGGTATTGAGGTTACCAATACTCTTGAAGAAATATTCTAACAGCAATCACCCAAACAGCACTAATCCTACCTACTCTACCATTTATCTATATAAACCCTATGATAGCAACATATCTAGCTCACGGAATATTGTGGCAAAAATATGGGATCATCATTAATATATCTTTTAGCTGTAGACCTTTATGAGTAAATAGAACAAGAAAAAGCAACTGGCTAAAAATATACCAAGGCTAGTGAAAATGAAATTAAGTATAAGTTATTGAAAAAAACACCTTAGAGCTATAGAAAAAAGTGATAAGTTTAGAATTGTGGATGTTAAATCCTAAGGCCTGGTTTCAAACTTCATTACCCTGCCCTAGTTAAGTACCAGATTCTAACAAATATAGCTAGACCATAGACCCTACTACACATATTTGTATGCACTGCTTAAAGATGGTTAAGCATGAAGACAATGAGAAATTATTAATACATAATTTTCAAGACAATTTAACTGGAATAACTGTACGATGGTATATAAAGCTTGATCTAGTCAAAATTTATTCATGGCCAGATTTAGCTTAAGCTCTCTTTAATCAGTATAAGCATATACCTAATTGGGCTTTGGATCATCTCTCTTTATTAGATATGGAAAAGAAAAATATCAAAAACTTCAGGCAGTATGACCAAAAATGGTGGGAAGAAGTAGCCCAAGTTCACCTTCCACTAATTTGAAAAAGAGATGATAGTCATGTTTATAAGCATTCTGAGAGCTCCCTACTAAGAGAAATCAGTGGGGAATGCTATGAAGAATTTAACTATATGGTGATATCCAAAGAAATGATTGATAATGCCATAAAAATCTATAAGATGTTAAAAGGGGAATCCTTCAGCTCTAAAAAGAAATCTACTAAAGGCAAAAACAAGGAGGTAACGCTGTTAGCAAAAATCTTACCAAGATCACCTAGAATCCGTATTCAATATTAAGCATGTTTTTCCCTAGCATGGCATATCTAGGCTTTAACCTATATGTCCCAATACCACAATCAGTATACTCTACTCGATTCAATCCCATTATGAATTATTCATCAAACCTAAGTCAAAATTCTATGCAAAATACTTTAACCCATAACTACGGTAACACTAGAGCAAAAACAATCAATAAGCCTCTTAAGAACGAGAGTATTTAACCCACTTTCTTTTTATATAAAGAAGCTTATGCTTGCTTACTGGAAAGTCAATCAGTAGCTCTAGTATTTATGATTCCAAGGTTGCCTCTTTATCCTAAATGGTATGATATGAATGCCTACTACGAAAACCATGCTAGAACACAAGGTCATAACATTAAAAATTACACTTCCTTCAAGCAAAAAGTTTAAGGCCTACTAAAAATTAGCATGATCAAAATTAAACAAAGGCAAGATCCAATGTCAAAGCTAATCGACGAAAAATATTGTTGGGTCAAGAAAAATGCTAAAAAAGTTAAAACACCAATAAGCAGGTTATGAGAGGTTTTCATAAAGATTGGGTTAATAGATTGATATTAAGGTAAAGAGCTCGCTAGATTATGCTATTGCATTATGGAGAAAGGTATTCCTTACAATACTATGCAAAATTCTTAAAATTGGTCTAAGAGATGATTGACAGTTTAGAAATTAGGTTCTATAAAGAATTAGAGGATAAAATATGTGTTTCCACCTATTTACAGAAAAAGATAAGAAGGTTCCTATTTATGGAGTCAAAAGACCATTGATCCTATTCCCGAATCAGCTAGATAATAAAATCATGCCTATACAGCCAACCCAAGAATAGTTTTTCATCTTATAACTCTTTTCCCATAAAAGGGATAAAAAGTGCATTGAAAATATAATAGCCAAAAGGTGGAGGTTAAGAAATCTAGCCAACAAATTGATGCTATTAACCTCGTGAGAGTAAGCCATCTAACTCGTAATGGCAGATGCTATGCCCCAACTGCACCAAAAGCCAAAGTCAACAAAAAGAATGTTCCCTCAGTAATTCAAACTATAGAGGTGGTGAGGAAACAATTAGAAGTGATTAAAAAATTAGTAAATGAGAAAGAGGCTATGAAATTTCTTAAGTTCATCAGGAATAGTGAATATAGCATAGTGGATCAGCTAACAAGCAACTTGCTAAGATACATGGCCTATCTTTGCTCTTGAATTCTGAAGCTCATGGGAAAACCCTACTTAAGGTCTTGAATGAAGCTTATGTTTTACACGACATTCCAATAGGCCAATTAGATCACTTGATAAGCAATGCAGATAATTACATATCTTTTAATAATGATAAAATACCCTATGAAGATAGAGGAAATTATAAAGCTTTCCACGTTACCACCTATTATAAGGGAATATAATTCCTAAAGTTCTCATCAATATTGAGTCAGCCTTAAACTTTAACATGTTTGAACAAACTTGTTATTGATGTTTCTCATATCAACCATAGTCATACAATGGTATGAGCATTTGATAAAAACATGTAAAGAGGTTATTGGAAACATCACTATCTCGCTTCAAATAGGGCTATGCATGTACGAAGTGGATTTTTATATGATAGATATTGCTCCATCATATAGTTGCCTATTGAGAAGGCCTTGGATTCATTTCACAAAAGCGATGCTATCTTCACTACACTAAAAGTTGAATTTGTCATCGTTAACAAAGTTGTCAACATTAACGATGAAAATGATATTATCATTGCTACTTCCATGGATGGCCCTTATATTGAGCCAAATGAGAGTATACACCAGAACTATCTTTCCAATAGTTTGAATATGTTAATGTCACCTACATGAAAAAGTTTTGCTTATGATAGAGCCTTATCTATAAAAAAGCATTCACATGATTTTCCAGTTGACTATCGATAAGGTTCCTTAGGCTAAAAGTGGACTAAGAAAGCATCTACAAGGGATCTCCAAAGCTTTAAAAGTCACCCATCAAATTGACCAGAGAGATCTGGGATTCAAATATAATGCCACCAATAAAAGAAACAAGCTCAGGAAGTGCGGGAAAAGAAAATGGCCTATGTAAAGGGTCAAGATTTAGGATACGAGCAAATGGTGCTACCATTGCTACAAGAAAGCTTTTGTTCAGTAGGACACATCAATATGAATTAGGGAAGAACTATTGGCTCCAGTAACGTAATGGCTATTTTAGCTATCCGAATTAGGAACAAAGCTTTATTAATGCAATTGATAACCCTACATGGATAAATAGAAATTCAAGCTCTGGGATTAGTCCATGTACTCCAAGTTTTGTTCTAAGCATTTGGACTAAAATAGAGATTTTTATACTATTTGAATCTAATTTGAAGTAATGCTACAAACTAAACCTACATGCTTCTGCCAAAGAGCATCATAGGATCCTTTATAATATAAATGGCTTAGAATTTTGTATCCCTTATTTTGTGACCATTATTACTTTTTGAATCTTTAGACTTTTTCTACTCTTTGTTTTTTTGGCTATATTGTTTTAATTTATATTTTCAGGCACTTAGATGAAAATGACATAAGTGTTCATATCGAGACTCTAAAAATCAATTTCAAGCAATCAATCTACATCAATGAGGTTGAACTTAAAAGGGATTTTAAAGAAAGCATGATGTTACCCATAATTTGTTGAGACTGATTGCATAAAAAGAGAAATAAATCCTACCCTATGAAAAGCTTACTGAAATTGTGAACCTTGGGATGAAAAAAGATCGGAGAGAGGTGAAGATAAAAACCTCTATAAATCCATCAACTCAAACCAAATTAATCACCTTTCTTTAAGAATATCAGGATGTATTTACCTGGTTTTACCAAGACATGCTTGGGCTAAAAACTGACATAATGGTTCACAAACTTCCCTTAAAACCTAAGCTCAAACCTAACAACAAAAACTTATGAGAATGCCAAATGATGCTTCTGAAAATTAAAGAAAAAGTAGATAAGCAATTTGACACGAGATTTCTCGAGGTGGCCAAGTATCCTGAATAGGTAGCCAACATTGTCACGGTTCCTAAAATGGATAGTAAGGTGCAGATGTATGAAGACTATAGGACTTAAATTGAGCCAAACCTAAAGATAATTTTCTTTTACCTCATATCAATACCTTAGTAGATAATACCATAAAAAGTTCCCCATTTTCTTTCATGGATGGATTATTGCTATAATTAAATTAAAATGGCACCCAAAGACATGGAGAAAACTACCTTCGTGACCATATAGAGACCCTCTATTGCAAGGTTATGCTCTACTAACTCAAGAATGCTGAGATAACTTACCAAAAGGTAATTGTTACATTATTCCATAACCTCAAAATAGAGGTCTATATAGATGATATTATTGCGCAGTCCTTAGAAGAGATTGAGCATACCTCTAATCTCTACAAATTCTTCAAAGACCTATGTGAATATCAACTCAAACTTAATCTAACCAAGTGCACTTTCGATGTTAGCTATTAGGTTTCACTATGAGTAAATGAAGAATTGAGGTCGATTTCAACAAGGTAAAGGCTATCCAAAATCTTCCACCACCTCCTACACAAAAAGAAGTAAAGAGGATACTTGAGAGACAAAACTATATAACCAGGTTCATATCTCAATTAACCGAAAAATTACATACAATCTTTTGCCTACTCAAAAAACAAAACCTTTGTGAGTGGAATGATGAGTTCCAACAAGCTTTCAACAAGCTCAAACATTACCTATCGAGCATTCCAGTCCTTATACTCTGGTGCCTGATTGACCACTAATCTTATATTTATCAGTTTTTGACAAGTCCACAGGCTCTATACTAGCGCAACATGATGAATTGGGAAAACAAAAATAAGCTATCTACTAGCAAAGTAAGAAATTGATAGAGTAAAATAACCACTCTATAATTGAAAAGTTATGTTATGCTCTAGCTTAGATGACTTGGAGTTAAGGTAATACATGTTATATTACACCATATGACTGGTCACCAAATTAGACTTTTCTAAGTACTTATGTGAGGCTCTTACCTTGTCAAGAAAGTTGGCTTAGTGCTTGCTCTTTAAATATGACATCATTTATGTAAGTCAAAAAGCCATCGAAGGTCGGGCGATAACTAGGTTTTTGGCAACCTGAGCCAAAAAAGATTACGAACCATTAAATTTCAAATTCTTATATGAGGACCTAATATGCACATCTAAAGCTAGAGATGGTATCAATTCTAGCCAAACTTGGAAACATATTTTGATAGAGCATAAATACATTAGAGCACAGAATCGCATTATTTTAATATAACCAAATGAAGATTATTATCCTTTCATCACCAGACTAAACTACAACTACACTGATTACATAGCTAAATATGAAGCATGCGTATTAGGGCATCGGGCAGCCATTTAGAGGGGCATCAAAATTTTACAGGCATATAGGTCTTTGTCTTAGTAAGTTGTCAACTTTAAATAGAACATGAAACATAATATGCAAAGCTATTCCAAGACATAAGGGTAATCAATGAACTAAACCAATAATTTGATGAAATAAGCTTTCAGCATTTATTTTGAGAAGACAACCAAATGGCTGACGTTTTGGCAACCCTAGCTTCTATGTTTGAAGTAACTCAGGATTCATAATTCACACCCATTTAAAAGAATATTCATGAAGCTTCTGCATACTACCATAGCATAGAAGAATAAAGGGATAGGCTACTACGGTACCATTAAATTCTTGTACAATACCTAAAGCATGCTACAAAAACTGGCAAGCAAACTATCTAAATAGTGTCTATAAGTTTCATTTTGGATGCTGAAGTTTTCCATAAAAAAGTTAGGGTCAAAGTTTACTCTAATGGGTGGACACTCTTGAAGCAAAGAGAATTCTAGAAGAGGTCCATGAAAGAATTTATGGTGCTTACGCTAACAAACACAGAATGACAAAGCAAGTCATAAGGTTTGGATATTACTAGTTGAAGTTCAAAAAAATTTACATGGACTGTGCTTGAAAATGCCATAAGTGCCACATCTATGCAGACAAAATCCATGTCCCATCTGTACCTTTGCATGTCATGACAATTTTATTGCCTTTCTTTTTGTAAGGCATGAACATGATTGAACTTATCATTCCTTAAGGTTCGAATGTGCATCATTTTATTCTTGCTGCCATTTATTATGTCACCAAAGGGGTAGAGATGGCCTTATATTCCAATGCCATTAAATTTATTATGTGCAAGTTCATGAAATTAGATATCATATGTCGATATGGATTGCCCAAACAAATCATTATAGATAATGCACATAATTTGAACAATAGAATGATGGAAATAATTCGCTCTCAATTTATGATCAAGCACCATAATTCAATGCCATACCATCCAAAAATGAGTAGGGCAGTTGAAGCAGCCAACAAAAACATTAAGAAAATAATTGAGAAAATGGCTTAAACTTATAAAGATTGGCATGAAAAGCTACCTTTCATTCTGCATGCCTATCACACAATGGTCTAAACTTCTACTAAAGATACCTTGTTATCTTTAGTTCATGAAAAAGAGGTAGTTTTACCCATCGAAGTTTAAATCCCATCACTCAAGGTCTTGATGGAACATAGCTTGAAGTAGCTGAATAGGTTAATAACTGATACGAACAGCTTAATCTCATTGACAATAAGAGAGTGAAAACCATTTGTCATAAATAAATGTATCAAAAACATAAGATGAGAGCTCATAACAAAAAAATTTTCCTCACCAATTTTAAGAAAAAAACTTATTTCTTAAAAAAATCTTTCCAATTCATAAAGATACTCATGGAAAATGGACTCCAAAATGGCAAAGTCCCTATGTGGTTAAATGAGCTTTCATTAGTTGAGGGTTAATTCTAATAAAGATAGATGATAATGACTTGCCTAACTCCGTCAAATTTAATTCTGCCAAAAAGTATTATGCATGAAAAGGTCCTCCAAATAGAAATCTATAAAGGCATCCTTATATTTGGAAAGGTGGTTTAAGCAACCAAACTTTACTCTTATCTAAACTTAATTAAAGACAATGTTAACCTAATAGAAATATCCTCAATCGCAACACCAAATCTTGACCTAACCTTCTTATCTTATCCTAAATTTAACAAACCTATTTCCAACCCTATCTTCAAACAAAAAAGGGTATCTATCTTGATTTTAGGGAAATTACCATAAGGTAATCCAAGAGGTTTCTTGAAGAATGGCTAACATCGAAAAAATTAGTTACTTCAGAGAAGTTTTTAAAAGTACTAACTAGAAGACTTATGTTATTAGCATAAAAATGGATCGACTACTAGAAAAATTAATCTCTAATTTTTTTTGTACATTCTATAATATTCAATGAATTGTATTCATTTTCATCTAAAAATGAAATAGAACCATTTCATTTTTTGAATCTTTTTTTTTCATACTTGCATACCATATTGGATCATGCTTGTCATATAATTGATAATGCTTAATGGATTGTACAACATTGATGATTTAATTTCTTACTATTACTTTAAAAAAATATAAAACTTTATACAGAAATCTTATCAAGCTTAGATAAGTCAAGAATGGATTTTGGAACCACAGCCAGACTTACCTTTTAAACTTTTTCCATATTGAACAACTTGATAAATGTCCCTCACTAAACCTTAGCCAAAAAGTAGAGCTAAATCAAGGATCCTTGATCCTTGCCTTCAAATCATATTTCTATTAGCCAGCCTAAAACATCATATGCATCCACCTAGGCATGATAAAAACCAATTTGCCAAGTCTATTAACTAACTAATGTAAGTTAATCAGACTTCAGGAACTTTTTTATGCATCACAGGTCACCTCACCTTTTAAAAATAACCTTAACCATTTAAAAGAAGTCTTTTAAACATTGGTGAACCTTGAAACACAAGAAGCCCAACAAAATGAAAGATAAAAAATGATTTGAAATTCCAAAGCCAATTACCAGATTAAGCTTTTAAATAATCACTTTTGTATCACTTAAATATGGATTTCTATCTTCATGCATCATTTATACAACAATTACATTATTTATACATCAATCAATATTTTCATATACAAAATCCTACTCATAAAATTCAATCCAATAAAAAACCTTAGGTACATATTGCTCTTTTTGAAAAGCCCCAAAAAGCTTTAGGTAAGGTACCTAAACTTAGTCCATAAAAGAGCTAGACGCCTTCTTTCTTTTAGTTTACAAAGAGCTAAATGCTTTTTCTTTAAGTCCACAAAAAACAAGATGCCTTCTTTCTTTTAGTCCATAAAGAGCTGATGTTTTTCCTTTTAGTCCATAAAAAGCTGAATGCCTTTTTTTTATTCCATAAAAAGCTAGGCATTTTTCCTTTTAGTCCATAAAGAGTTGGACTTTTTTCCTTTTTCTTTGTCCATAAAGAGCTGGACGTCTACCTACCTCAGTCCACAAAAAGCTAGATGCCTACATACCTCAGTCCACAAATAGTTGAATGCCTATCTACCTTAGTCCATAAAGAGCTACATACTTATCAAGTTAGTCCACAAAAAGCTTGACGTATACCTACCTCAGTTTACAAAGAGTTGGATGCCTATCAAGTCAAAGCCCACACTAGCTGGCACCTATTTGAGGGGTCAAACACAAGAAACTATAAACATAGTACGAAGGTCAAACCCTGCAAAACTCATTAAAATTTTTTTATTAATTAGGAACGCTGCTAAGATAGTCTATCTATCTTAGCATAATAATAACAATATATCTATTTTCTTGTTGGCACTCATAAAGTGATGTCATATCTTAGAGCAAATAGTGTCTATTTGTCTTTACCTAATTTTTGATGCTTAGCAATTACCAAAGGAAGGTAGTTACAAACACTTTATTTTGTTCGGGTCAATATTTGGAGTATTAGAAGTTATCGTATGAGGTGCCATTGTGGTCATTCAAAGAAGTGTTTGGCTAATCCCCATCATTTCTTGCTAAGCTAAGGTCACAAATTATTTAATTCAAGACCAAGCCTCGAAAAAATACATATTATATAAAATGGAGCCCACGTGCATATTTAATTAGTTTATTTGGGCCTATTTCATTTAATTATATTGGGTTATAAATTATTTAATTTAAGACCAAGCATTATGAAAAAATGTATATTAGATGAAATAGAGCCATGTGCATATTTAATTAGTTTATTTGGGCTCATTTTCTTTAATTATATTGGTTCATAAATTATTTAATTTAATATCAAATCTTATAAAAAATATACATTAAGTCATATAAAGCCTATGTGCTTACTTAATTATTTTATTTTGGCATATTTTATTTAATTATAATGGGTCATCTATTAAAATATTTTAAAAGTCTTGTGGGCCTTATTAAAATTATTTTGATTTAATATGTTCATTATTTCAATTAATTTTGGGCCTATTAGGTTGAATTAATGAGTTTTTTAAGGACCTAATTAGCTTGATTATGGAGTAGTTCATGGAAAATATTGATGTTCAAGGGATATTTTAGGACTTTGGCGGTTAGTTGGTACTCAAGTATTAGTACTTTTACCAATTAAAAATTAAAAGCACGCTCTAGTACACCATGACTCATCATTTTAGTCAAGCAAAAAAGTGCCCATTTTGCCCTATAATGTATACAACCAAAAGATTGGCTTTCATAAAAAAAAAAAAAACTATTTAATTCCTTACTTTAACTGCCAACCCTAGAAAAAAATTTTAGCAAAAAAATTCATAATAGCCAAAAAAATGAAGAAAATTGCAAAAGCAAGCAAACATAAGTGTAGAGGTACTATATTGACAAGGAGATTAAGCAAGCTTTAAGGTTTATTTTGTGGTATATTTCCTTCAACCTTTTCCACAATTTTGCTTTTCTCATTTTGTTTCTCATGCTATTTTAGCATGCCCTTTGAATGATAACCATGAATCTTATAGGATTCACGTATTTCTTTAAGCTTGTTTGATGTGGTTCTATGTTTAATGATTATCATGATATTTTGGTGGCTCAAAATTTATGTTGTTGCCCTATTTCCATTTGGCCAATAGGTACTTCAGTATTCATATTTTTGCTTTATCTTAATACTTTGATTTGTGATGCTCTATATTTATAATTACATGGCCATATGTTGTTTATGTCATTGCTTTGTTTTGGTCACCTAATGCTTGTTCAAATACCATATTATGTGTGCCTAATTATGCCTTGCGTGTTTGATATCATGCTTACTTATTTAGTCCATAACATGTTCGTGATAATGTTTGTTTAATGGGGCTAAAATTTAATTTTGTAAATGACCCAAGTTAAATTTATACTAACCCCAATCAAATGGGATTAACATGGATTTAACATTTTAAATATATCAAGTAAAAATGTTTGGTACCATGGCCCCATAAGGCCAAATAAATTTTGTTTCTAATCAAAAATTCAAAATGTTTTCAAGTGCTTAATTTGAGATTTATTTTGAAACTATCATCACCATTGGTGTGGACAGCAGAAGGTTTAGTGGCCTATTCTATGGGAGTTGGGTTGCTCCATTACTTCATAATCATGGACCCCAGTGATTGGACATTCGCATGTCCAATATTCTAGCACATGACCATAAAAGCCTTAACCTAAACAAACCTCTGTTTTGATACCAGTAGCGTAGTGGCCGCTATTAAAAAAAATTTTTTGGACTCCTAACAACTTTTGGGAAATTTTTTAGTATTTTTCCTAGAAAAGGCTTCAAATTACCTTTACAATGATACCTAATTGGCCCCTGAACATTCCAGATATAGGAGTTATAATTTTTCAAACCATCACTATCTAGAACCCTTGGAATAAACAATTTGTATTCTGTTTGAGTAATTTTGACCCATCAAATGATTTTTTTTGGATGTTTTTAAATATTTTCTTGAAAATGTTATAAAATTTCTTTTATGGAAAGGTATCATTTATGATTTAACGATTCTAAATGATACTAGGACAATTTTTCTAAGTTCACTGCTCTTTTTTCCCTGCACTTGCTATCAGTACCAACTCAGACTCATTTTCAAAAATTAATTTTGCCTAAAAACAATTTCTAGGATTTTTAGAATATTTTTACATTAATCCTTATCAAGCTACAATTCCAACGGTACTTGTTTCCCCTAGAAACCATTAGATCAAGCAAAAATAAATTTAGGAATGTGGATAGTGCGAAGTTATCCCTTGTTTCGGTTAAACTTGAGAAAATTCCTTGGATTTTCTAGAACCAACATTTCTAGTCATTCGAATGACTCAAAATATATTCAATGATTTTCCTCATGTAGTCATAAGTCATGACATAGGTTCCCTTAGGCCTAAATCCAAACTGAAAATCAATTTCCTATTTAAAATATTTTCCATCATAAAATTTATTTTCTTTTAAAATCCTAAAAATCTTAAATTTTAAAAATCACTCAATTTCTTTCTTTTTGAGGGGATACTTCAGCCCCACTAAACTAAGGGGATTTTCCAATGCTATTTTCTTCGAGGGGAACTCTAACCCCATTTTTTAAAAATACGTTAAAAGTCTAAGTTTTCTCTCCTCCGAGCTTCCCCAAACTTTTTATCAACCTTTTTACGCCCACGATACCTTTTGATTCTAAACACATCTCAAAATTATCAATTTAGTTATCCCTTAATAACTGAGGTCAATTAGAGAAACATCCTAATAGTTCCTCCTTTTATTTTCCATGTGTTCATTTTGAATGCAACTTTTGTTATATTCCATTATGTCATACTAATCTGGTTCTCTTTTTATTGGTGACTTGCATTCATGTTTTCAAAAACTCAAATTTCATTAAACTTGAGGTAATGTTCTGTGCTGGTACCCTTCTAGTGTTTGATGTAGAATATCTTTTTCTAAATTAATCTAAGCCTTATTTTATCGAATCCATTATATTTTTCATCCTTTTTAGGTTGCATAGATAGTTATTAATTAAACTTTTATCAAAAAACCTAGATTTAATATTTAGAATTTGCATTCATTAGAAGGGGATTGAACATATATAATGATAACATGAAAAATTAAGAAAAATTAAGACTTTCATAATTTATGGCTAAATGGTACCAATTTTAGGCGTCGTAAGGGTACTAATCCTTCCCTATGCATAATAGACTCCCATACCCTTAAAGATGAACTCTAGAATATGTAGTCAATATAATTAATGTTGTGAGTTTCATAACTCGAAACAAATCAATTTTAATAGGTATCCGATCATACCTAGCTTAAAATGGTCAATCTTGAATCTTAGTCATGGCTATTTCATAATGACCATCCAAGACCGATTGGACAAGTGATTTGTTCGATGGTCTACCTATTAACTTTCACCTTATCATGCCTAATTCAAACCTTGATCAAGGGATAACCCTAAAGTAAGCCCCACTTCTTTTTTGCTTCTAAGTCGTAGCCTACTTCACACACAAGAAGGGTGGGCACATCACGACAGCTCTACATCAAGCATTGAAGGGATATTAACATAGAACATTGCCTAAGATTTTATAAAATCTGAGTCTAAAATAACGAATGCAAATCATCATGGGAAATGAGACATATAAGTAAGGCATAAGGGAGCATAATAAATATTACATTAAGGATGAATATAAAAAAACACATAAAATGATGAATAATCAGAATGTATCTTGTAATTAACCTCATTATTGAGGAATAACCAAATTGACAACTTGGAGATGTGTTTATATTTAATAGTTGCCTTTGGCTAAAAGGTTTGATAGAAGGTCCGGGAAAGCTTTAGGAAGCAAAAACTTAGATTTTTATGAAATTTTGAAAAAAAAGGTTGGAGTGTCCCTTCGAAAGAAGCAGGGTTGGAAAATCCTCTTTGGAAAAATAAGGTTGGAATATCCTTTTAGAAAAAAAAGGTTTGATATTCCATTCGAAAACAAAAATTTTTAATAAATCTTGGGAAAAATATAGGTCGTAGAATTAAAACCAAATAATTTGAATAAGATTAGGTCTTGATCTGAGCTTAATAGGATTCATCTTATGACACAAAACTCCATGTAGAAAACCATTGAATACATTTTGGGTCATTTAAATGACCCATAGAGATGGTTTAGGAAACAACCTAGTTACTTTTATCAAATTCGATGAAAGCAACATCGTGCTATCGATATTCCTAAATTTATTTTGATTTGGTCTAAAGGTTTCTAGCAGTAAACAAGATACCATTAAAAATATAACTCATTAAGGATTAATGTAAAAGTATTCCAAAAATCCTAGAAAATTACTTTATAGGCATTAATTTTTTAAAAAAATAGGTCTATGTTAATATTGACAACAAACTATAGGAAAAAGGGGTAGTGAAGTTAAAAATTGACCTCGAACTCATTTGGAGTCGTTAAACCATAAAAAATACCTTTTTGAAAAGGAAATTTTATGAGAATTAAAAAATAGCTTTAAAAAATCTAGAAAATTTTTCTAATGAGTTATAATTGCCCAAACAGAATATGAATTTTTTGATTTTAGTGGTTTCAAATAGCAAAAGTTTGAAAAAAAATAACTCTCACATTTGGAATGATTCGGGGGGATACAAGGCACATTGTAAAAGTAATTTGAAACCTTTCAAGATAAAATGTCAAAAAATTCCAAAAAAATTATTTAAAGTCCAAAAATAAATTTTCAAAACGGAATCATAGTGTTGTCAGTATCAAAACAAGGTTTTCATTGAGTTTAAGGCTTTTATGGTCATGTGTCAAGATGTTGACATACGAATGCTTAACTACGAGGACATATGACAATGGAGTAATAAACTAATCCAATTTTGGGAGAGTAAGCTGCCAAACAACCTGCTATCCACACCATTACTCATGACAAAAGGCTCAAAACAAGACCTTAATAGAACACTTAGTTCTTATAAAGGTTAAAAATAAAATTTGTTTGGCCTAATGAGGTCATGATTCTAAATACTTGTGCATGATATATCCCCAAGATTGGAGAACCAATATTTAAAAACATTAAATCCATGCTAATCCTAATTGACTGAAGTTAGCATAGACCTAACTTAAGGTTTTCTTTAAAAGTCGATTTTGGCAAGCATCATAAAGGCATATCAACAAATATAGATGAACTAAACTACGTGAAAATATCAAATATGAGCAAATTTTCAAGCAAGCTAACAATGCATTTTAACAAAGAGATAATGCGAGAATGCATTCAATGGCATAGTAAAGATTAAAACATACTAGAATGAAAATTTACACACGAAATGGGCACGTTAATATGTAGAAAAACATGCAAAAATGCATGAGCAGGGGCTATTTTAATGTTCAAATTAGATATGGCATTTTGATTCATCCAAACAACATTAAGGCACTAAAAAAGTCATTAACATTATAAGATTATTAGAAGCAAACCCATAATAATGCATGAAATCCTTAATGGGTTCATGGAAGCATTGATGTTCATTGATGTTCAAATTAGATATGGCATTTCGATTCATCCAAACAACATTAAGGCACTAAAAAAGTCATTAACATTATAAGATTATTGGAAGCAAAGCCATAATAAGGCATGAAATCCTTAATAGGTTTATGGAAGCATTGATGTTCACTAAAATGATAATGATGAAAAATTTTTTTAAAAAAAAAAAGATAATGAAGAAATAGAAAATATACCATAAGAAAAACCTTAACTCCTAGCTTTTTAGTTGAGCAACAAGCAACCAATGTGAAGCTCACTTTGTTCCCTGTCTTTGCTATGGATTAGCATAAAAGGAATGAAAAAAGGAGCTTTTGGTTATGGTGTCCACAGATAATGGTTTCAAGGGTAGAGTTAAAAGATATAAGAAGTCTTAGAAAGGTTTTTGTAATATGGAAAAAAAGCTATAGAAATTAGTTTTTAGAGCTTAAAGGTTTTTGGTGGCTGATGTAAATGTGGTATAACCTTTTCTTAGTGAATAAAAAAGTCAGATAAAATTATGGATTCTAGCAAACAAAACCCAGCAAAAAAGGCATATAGGACTCTTGGCATGTAGAACATGATGACTTATTGCATGATGTGAAACCTTTCAGCATTTGATTGGTTAATCTTGATTCTTGTAAGCCAAGAAAATCATGCATTAGTTGATCAAATGAGTTCAACTTTATCCCTCATTAAATCAAATTTTCTCCTGACATACTTATACGCCAAGCTTAATAAACTTCTCCACAATGTGTCAATCCAATGTTTAAAGCCTATAAATGAAATCTACATGATTTGTATGAAGTTTATCTAATTTTAAATGATATTCGAGGCCAATGTCATGACCAAATTCATGTTTACATGTTACAATGAAGCAAAGTGTGAAAAAAGCATGACATAGAGAAAGTTTTACCTTGTGGTATCGATACAATGAACTTTGTGTCAATACAAAAGGCCTTCAGGTATCGATAGAATGAGTCTTGTACCGATACATACTATATTTTTAGCTCCTAGTACCAATATAATAAGCATTGTATTGATACCAAGCTCAATATTTTTTTCATTTATCGATTTCTCATACTTTATCGATACTACACAACCTAAAATCATGACTTTTAGTTTAAAACAATCATGTATTGATACCAAGACCTTGTGTATTGATACCATAACCAAAATTCCTTAAGGTATCAAGACTTCTTACCTTGTGTCAATATAATATTGCCAAGTATTGAGACTATGCCCTTTGGTATCGATTTAAGCAGTACGATTTGGCATTTAGATGATATAGAGCCTCGTATCGATACCTCAAGCCCATTTATTAAGACATATATACAAAAATATGGATTTTCCTTGCCTTTAACTTTTTCAACCCCTTTACCTTATCAAGAATGGTGGAAAACTAACCTATATTTCTCTAAGTGACCTCGATAATGCCTTAAATGATAACTTCTAATACCTTTAATGTTGGCCCAAACAAAATGACGTGTCTAGATCTACCTTCTTTGGCTGTTGCTTAGTATCAAGAATAGGGCAAAGATAAATAAACATTATTTGTCCAAAGTCTAAGGATGACTCTTAAACACTGTAAAATGTAAATCCAATTAGTACCATGCCAAGATAAGTAGGATATATTGGTGGTAGTTCCAATCGATAAAAAAATTTTTGATAAGTTTTGTGGGGTTTAACCTCTCTACTATCCTTATAATTTTTTAGGGTTTAACCTCACTAGACAGGCACCAACTATATGGGCTTTAACTTGATAAATGTCTAGCTCTTTGTAGACTAAAATAAGTTGGCTTTTAACTATTTATGGACTGATTCGATATGTAACTAGCTTTTTATATATTGATGTAAGGAAGTGTTTCATAGATTGAGGTAGGTAAGCATCTAGCTCTTTGTGTACTGAAGTAAGTAGGAATCTAACTTTTTATAGATTGACTTGATAGGCATCCAACTCTTTGTAAACTGAGGTAGGTAGGCATCTAATGGACTAACTTGAGAAGCATCTAGCTCTTTATGGACTGAGGTAGGTAAACATCCAACTTTTTATGGAGTGACTTAATAGGCATTTAACTCTTTGTGGATTAAGGTAGGATAGGTGTCCAACTTTTTATGGACTGTGCCAACTTTATTACACTTATGACATAGCTAGCTATATTAGATGTTGACTCTTGGATTATGCCAACATCACTAGGCTTACAACATGGCCAGCTACATTAGGCTTTGACTTCCAATATAGGCTAATTTTAGTGGGCTTATGACATGGCCAGCTACATTTGGCTTTTTTTTTTTTTTATATGGGCCAACTTTACTGGGCTTATGACATGGATAGCTATATTGGTTTGACGTTTGAAATATGCTAACTTTACTAGGCTTATGGCATGCACAATTATATTGGGTTTTGATAATAAGTATTTAGCTCTTTATGGATTGACTCGATAAATAGGTGAAAGAGTTTTTTTTTTCAAAATATCCTCAAAAAAAGCTTTTAGAGATTTTTTTAATTAGTATTCTTAAGAGAGAAAATGTGAGGTATGCCATAATGTCATGCAAGGTACAAATACCACCATTTATATTGTCATGAGTTATTTGGTAATAATGTTTACACTTATTATCAAGATGCCTATAAGCGTGGAATGATTCATCTGTATGTGAGGCAACATGGAGAATAAATGCAAATGTGTGAAATTATGAATACACATAAGCACAAATGCATGTTGACAAGAATGCATACAAGTGCAAACAAATATAGATAGGGATGTAGGTGCACATGAGTGCTGATGATTATGATCAGGAAGTAATAAGTACTAATACTTGAAAGCAAGAATATATATGAGTGCTGATGCTTGTAAGCGAGAATGCTCATAGGCGCTGATGCTTGTGAATAAGATTACATAAAAGTAGGAATGCACATGAGTATAGATAAATGCTTGAAAGTGAGTACAACTCAGCATGTGTACAACTACCTATGAGTACATCTGGATACAAAAGAAAATGCATATGGGTTCAAAATAAATGAATGTAAATGCATTTAAGAGTGAAAGTTGTGAATAAGAATGCAAATGGGTGTGATTATAAGTAAGTAAGAATGCACATGAGTGTAGGTGCTCGTGAATGATAATGCACATGAGTACTGATGCTCGTGAGCATAGGTACACGTAAGTGTAAAGGTTTGAGAGTATGAAGGTACAAGGATATTGATGAATTCTTGTGATCGTGGATCCACATAGGTGAAGATGCATGTAATTATAGACACATAAAAGTGTAGATACTCAAAAGTGCAAGCATTAAGAGCAGCCCTTATCCAAATGCATGGAAAGTAAGGCAAATGCTGGAGTTAGTGATAATTTAACAATGCTTAAAGTGAAATATATTTTGATAAGTGAAGCTCAAATGCCTAGGTGAAGGATGCGTATAAGTGATAAATGAGTATGTACGATGTCATGCATGTTCATGAAGGGTTAAAAATTGGGATTGTATATGGCTTTTTTTTAATTTGGCTTAACACTTTTTAATGGTTTCTCTTTTTAATTTAAGAGGTATTCTAATATAAACTTTGCCTTATTATTAAAAACATCTTTATCTTTTTTTTACTTAAAATGTTCATTTGATTAAAACTTAGCATGACATTTTAGTCTTTTGAAGATTGATGATCATGTTTAGAAAATTTCTTGAATGGCAGCTAAGTCTTTTTGGTTAGGATGAAGGGCCTGAAGAAGGCTCTGATTATTTCAAGAAAGTTTCGAGATTGGTGAAATAGATGCCTTGTTCTTCTAGGCTTGTGAATAGAATGGTCCTTATAGAACATAAACTCCTTAAAACTAAACAAATTTGAGATTCTTTTAAGCATCTCACCATAGATGCTTCAATCGGCACCCAGATTAATTATGATAGGTTTAGGATTATAAGGTTTCTTTAGAAAGGTAAGGAATGTAATCCTAAGAGTTGATCATTCTAAAAATGACACTTTAGGGATGTTCAGAGATTTTTAAGTGTCCCTCGATTTCTCTAGAATGATGGTTTCCTTGTCAAGACCTTAATAATCTATGAATAGCACCAAAAGTTCCTTATTTTGCTTTAGATTGCCTTTTATGGTTTTTCACCTTAGAGCTTTAATTTGTTTCATTTTTTGATTGATTACATCATCATGCTTATGAATAAGGCTTTAAATTTATCAAAAAAACAATTTTTTGAAGAATGGGTTCATTAATTCATAGTCATGCTTGATTGAAATGGACTTTTCAAGGATCGTAACATAGGCCAGGGTTCATGATTCCAAAAATAGTGGGTATAAAGGACCATATTTAGTGTTTAAGGGTGATTGAATCAATGATCATTTCTTTCCACAAAAAAATTTATGGTTGGTAAATTTTTGGATTTTGAAATGGTGGACTCCAAGACTATAATCAGTTAAGTCTAGAAATTTTAAGTGATCTTCTGTGAGATTGCTGCCGAAGGAATGGTGTTAAATGAGTCATTTCAAGTGGCTACTTTAAGTGAGAAACTACCACCTTCGTGAATAACTTTAAGAATTATCTTAAGCATAAACGAAAGGAGATAAGCTTGGAGGAATTGATTGTTCGATTAAGAACTGAGAAAAATAACTAGGATTTGGAAAAACAGGTCATGGGTTAGAATATGGAAGCTAAAGCAAATTTCGTAGAAAATATGAAAAAATCCAACAAAAAGAAACATGTTGGCTCGAGTATTTCTTACAGGAATAAGGGTATGGCTATCAAGAAATTCATGGGAACTTGCTTGTTTGTAATAAGCCTAGACACCATGTCAAAGATTGCTATTAGAATCACAACAAAAACAAGAAAAAAAAGCCTAATCCATCTTAGTTGATGATATGAGATTGAACTTGTCATCGTCATGGTGGAAGTAAACTTAGTAAAAACCCTAAAACTTGGTAGGTTGATAAGAGTCCACATGCCATGTATGTTTTAATAGAAGCAGTTTCACTGAGTATAAAGAAGCTGATCCGAATGAGCAATAATTTTTGGGAAACTCTTTGGACTATAAAGTACTCGACCATGGAAAGGTGGTGTTAAAGATGACCTTCAAAAAAGAACTAAATAAGCAATGTTGTTCATGCTCTTGAAATTTGTACGAACTTAGTGTTTGGTTCACTATTAAGTAAAAATGGATTTATGTTAGTTTTTGTATCAGAGAATTTTGTATTTTCCAAATTGAGAATGTTTGTAGGAGTTGTCATTATAATGGGCTTTTTAAGCTTAACACCATAACTATTGTAACCAAGAACAAGAACATTAATAAATCGAGTTCTTCTTCTACTTCTAAATCTTTGGCAAGGTAGATTAGGTCATGTAAACTATAAGACCTTGCAAAGAATTAGTAATTTGGATTTGCTTTCAAAATTTTGAATTGATGCGAGACTTATATGAATCCAAATTTGCAAAAGCTCTTTTCTACTTGAAAGAAAGATAGAGTAAACCACTAGATTTAATTCATACAGATATATGTGATCAAAAGTTCATGCAAGCAAGAGGTGGTGAAAGTATTTTATTACTTTTATCAATGATAACAAGATATATTGTTACCTCTATTTACTACAAAGCAAAGACAAAGCCATAGAAGTTTTCAAGCTCTTTAAAGCTTAGGTTGAAAATCAACTAAGGAAGAAAATTAAGGGGATAAAAAGTGACTAGGGTGGTGAATATAATGAATTGTTTAATGGGTTCTGTTCAAAACGTAAAAGTATCCATCAAACTGCCACTCTTTATGTAGCTTAACAAAATAGTATTATGGAGCACAAGAACCATGCGTTGAAAGATACTATGAACACTTTGTTAATTAGTTAGGGGTTACCTTAAAACTTATAGAGGGAGGCCATTTAATAGTAAATTATATTTTGAATAAAATAACCCATAAGAAATCGGATAAGACACAGTATGAATTATGCAAGGTTGAAGACCATCCTATAATTACATGAAAGTGTAGGGGTGTCTGGATCAGGGAGTGGTTCCTCTACCTGGAAAGGGCAAGATTAGACCTAAGACTATAGATTGCATATTCACTAGATATCCAAATAACAGTGCGGGTTATCATTTTCTTGTGTATAAGTCAAATATTCCTAACATTCATATTAATACAGTCACTGAATCGACAAATGCTTTATTTTTTGTAGGATGCAGATCCGTACAAAGGAACACAGAAAATAATACCATTAAAAATGCTTATGAGGACTCAAGTAGTGATTTACAAATGGATGAGGAGGAACAAGTTAAATCTCAAAAAAGTAAGTAGGCTAAAGTACCAACTACATATGGTTCAGATTTTCTAACTTATCTATTTGAAAATGAACCTCA
>JBBYHO010110680.1:0-15798 GCA_038382025.1 Adansonia gregorii | reverse complement strand
TTTTTTAGAGGAAGATAAAGGCAAATAGGTCTACAAATAAGTATAAGGCTTGGCTTATAATAAAGGGATATAAGCAAAAAGAAGGGTTTGATTACTTTGACACGTACTCACCTATCACAAGAACAACATCCATTCAAATGTTAGTAGTTATAACAGCTCTTAACAATCTTGAAACATACTAAATGGATGTTAAGATGGCTTTCCTAAATGGAGATTTTGATGAAAAAAAATCTAAATGGAACAACCCAAAGGGTTTAAGGTTCTGAGATAGGAAAGAAAGGTGTGCCAGTTTGTTAAGTCATTGTATGATTTAAAATAAGCACCAAAACAATGGCATCAAAAATTTGACAATACTATGTTGTCAAATGGTTTTCATATTAATGGATGCAATAAATGTGTATACATAAAAAATACACATGAGCGGGATGTCATTGTTTGTTTGAATGTAGATGATGTGTTGATCATAGGTAGTACTAATGAAATAATTAGAGCTACCAAAGCATGGTTGACTAATAAATTTAACGTGAAAAATGGATTGGTATAGACTCAAGATCATTATGTGAATAAGATCCTTGAGAAATTCAATAGGAATGATACCAATGTGGCTAAAACAACTATAAATGTTAATGTACATCTTATGAAAAATGCTAGTGACATAAATAATCCTAGACAGAATCATTGGAAGGCCATTGTGAGGTACTCAGATATTTGAGATATACCTTGAATTACAAACTGCACTATACTAGATATCCGACTGCATTTGAAAGATATGGCGATAAGAATTAGATATCAGAAACTAAAGACTTAAAATCCACTAGCAGATATGTCTTTACTATTAAAGGAAATGCAGTACCATGGAAATCTTCTAAGCAAAATGTATAGCCGGATCCACAATGGAATCTGAATTCATAAATTTAAATAAAGCTAAAGAAGAAGTGGAATGGCTTCAAAGCTTTTAGAAAATATTCTAAGTTGGCCAAAACTTGTACCAACAATATGTATACATTGAGATTGCCAATCAGCAATTGGTAGGGCACATAATACTTTGTATAATGATAAATCTTAACATATTCTTTGAAGACAATACCGTAAGGTAGTTGCTTTCAAATGATATTATCTCTATTGATTATGTGAAATTAAAGGAAAACTCATGGATCCACCAATGAAAGGCTTAACAAGAGAGTAAGTCTTTAAATCATCAAGGGGTATGGGATGTAAGCCTATAAATTAAAAGTTACATGATGGCAACCCAACCTAGTTGACTGGAGATCTCAAGATCTTAGTTCAATGAGACAACCAAGTTAGCATAACTTAGTGTGAACACTGAAAGAACTAAACATTCTTACCTATTCCTACGATGAATCAGTATTGCTTGTGAAAGAGTTAGGTTAAGGTATGTTTATAATGATTCTTATAGTTTAACAAGATCAAGTAGGGTATGGTAGGATGCCCTTAATAAGAAATCACCTATTTGAATGTGAAACATGGCCATTTCTATGAGAATTGATGAGGCTAAATACTCTAAAGCACTTTAAGAAACCAAGACATGTTTTGGGGCCAAAATGAACACAATCGTGAGAATCAAAGGTATTCGAAGAGTGATTGTGTGACACCACTATCTAGGTTTACATGAAAGGCTAAATAGTTCAAGACATCAAGTTTACCAATTAGCCAAGTAAATAAGATAGTTTTCACTATGGAAGGTTCAAGGCTAAAGCTACCTATACAAATGCAATAACTCTTCAAAGTTATTCTCTCTTATTTCGAGTTAGTTTGTCATTTTAATCAGATAATTTCATTCATATGGGGAATTGTTGGATGCCAATGATAAATGAAAGGATGTATAATATGAAATACATATATCAATACGTAGGTTGTCATACATAGATACATGATTGAAAATTACTTTGCACGATCAATATCCAAGGTGAATGAAAAATTATTCTTATTATGTACACGTGGACTTGGGTTTGGGCTTAGGTTAAAGGTCGAATAGGCTTTATCTGCAAGAGCTCAGCCCATTAACCTAACCTGTTGTCTAACATTAAACATTCTTGTAACAATCTTAAAGTTAAATTTTGCTGTTTTTTAATTGGCTATTGTTTCGTAAAGCTGTTTTGTTTTATTTTATTGAAACGCTAGTTTTGATGGCATTAAAGCCATTGTCTAAAACATTGGCATTAAAACTATTTTTATTCATAAAGCTGTTTTGTTTCAATTCATGGCATAAAAGGCCATAGTCTGAAATTGATGTTTCTGGTTTTTTTGGATGCTAAGAAAAATTCAAAGGATTGGATTAGCGTGTCTTGGAAAACCAGTCAGTCAATTTTCATCCAATTTTGTGTTGTTCAAGAGAGAAAAAATGTATCACGGTATTTGATTTGTTGTGTTGTATTTGAAAATGCTATAAATCAGTAAAGAGATTGAGGAGGAAATATATCGTAGAATCTATCAAACACATTTGGGCCAGCAATAAAATCTTAAAGTTGAGTTGTAAACTTTAACTCGGTCAGATTTTGTTTTTTGAATTTTTTTTTAAAAAAAATAATCTTTCATGTAATTTCATTTGTAATGTTCACGTTAATTCAGAGTAGTGTTATTTTAATGAGCTGTTGTTTTGCAATACTTTAATTTAGATGGATCACCAAATTTTCCAACGAGTTGGCCTTTGCTTGCTTCTTCCTATTCTCTCTTTTTGTTTATTTGCTGCTTGTTACATATGTTCCATGCACGAAACTTCGCTAATTGTCATACGAACTTACCTTTTTTTTTTTTTTTGTAACGAAGGACGTATGTAGATTGTGTGCCATTATTTTGAACAAAAGAAATGATGCTACTGAATTAATAGTAAGAACGAAAACATGTAGGAAAATCTTTTGGTCCACCCTACCCTTGCAATGAGAGTAACCATTCATATAATGGATATGGATATGAATTAAAAGCCCATCGCTGAAGAGAGATGAAACATCTAGACTTAGGCAAAGAGCCCGAGGAAAATCTTACATCATTTCCTCACTTCCACTGGAAAACAACCCTGAAAACAAATAATGTTTCATTTGACTAGATATGCACTGCGTGCCAACATCAAATCCAAAATTTTACCAAAAACTTAGTTTTTTTTTTTTTCCCCTTTTCTTTGGAACTGAGAAAACCAATTAAAGTGGGAAGAATTGGAACATCCCCTAAACAAACCAAAGGCCACGGGGTTTATCAAAGGGATCTAAGATATTTACAAGCTTCACATGCATGCCATTCCACCAAACTGGACTAAGTGAGAATCACATGCCTCATGCAACTGTAGTCAATTAAAGTCAATGATTTTCATAAACATTAAGACAATTTAAATCCTTATTTTAGGCAGAATAATTAGTGCATCAGAAAACACTTATGCATTCATTACCTTAATTTATGTTCCAACTATCCTTTGTATGATAATTAGTAGCAATGTACCTATATGTGTGTGTGTGTGTGTGTGTGTGTGTCAATCTTTTTAAGCAAAGTATAGAAAGAATTATAGTGTTAAATTGCGCATGACTTACGAAGAAGCAAAAATATTTTGATCTGTCTTCTTTTTCCTTTTCCTCTAACAAATAATAATTAATATCTTGCTCGTAGAGAGTTTTAGAATAGTGATTGAGATTAGATTTTACTTTTAGAGATATGATGCGAGTTGTGTTCATAGATGTTCAGTAGTTTCAAGCAAAACGGCCATCTGAATGCACTTGTCAGGTTTAAGTAGGTGAAAGCTGGCCTGATTAAGATAAAATTATAAATATTGAGCCTTGTGATTGTTTTTATCTTTTTGCTTCAAATATCCTTTGATTTCGCACTATCGCGCTATCTTATGTGCCAGAGTATGTCTTAAAGACTAAATTTGGTACCTCTGACAGTTCCTATATTTGCAAACTACTTCCAATCTTGACAATCTTTGAAACGATCATTCGACCTATCAAATTGCATTAACAAATTAAATGACGTAGAAAAAGATCATTAAATAACGTAGCAAAAGATCATTAAATAATGGCAGTTGCACAACATAGCATTGCCACTTTTATAGCCATCAAATCGGTCGTATACTTTATTGGAATCAGCAAATTTATGGAATCTTTTTCACAAGCGGGATTAATTTTTATCAGAAGCAATTCATTATAAATTGTATCATAGAACAGTTACAATACCCTGAACAAGCAATGACCACAAAGGAATTAAATACATGCAAACAAATTCAATGCTTAACCAAATTTCATTCAGTTTCCCATTCAGAATTTTAGCCCAGATAGAGTTATCCCAACGTAGAAAAAAAAAACCCATATTCCTTCACCAGCCAGACAACTGCCTTGTGATTCCATCTCTGCCAGGCTGAAAAGCGTGCCAGGATGCTATTTGCCTTCCCCACATGGCTTCACAGAAATACAAGGGTCTTTCTTGAACCCCAATTTGATACTCATCCCCTATACGAAGCTGCTTCATCCCATGATCTGTAAACTTGGAGTTGCAGCGAAGTTGAATAGGCTGTGAGCCGCTCGGCATGGAATTGATAGCATGAATTGTTGCTAAATGCTTGTCCTGTCCTCCAAGCCCCACTATACTGAAGATGAAAACTGAAACAAGAAACGGATTATAACTGGTCCGAGCATCCATTTCCTGGAAATGTTTGTTGCCAGTGACTTTTTTTTTTGGTTTCCTTCTCTCCCTTCTACAATTGAAATAAAATACAAAAACAAGGATGGAGAATTAGAGAGGTTTTCGACTATAGTGGAAAATGTAATTATAGGGATTTTGATGCATACATGATTTGCTTAATATCTTCTAAATTAATGGGATTTTTTTTTAAAGGAAGTTGGCAGGGCTGTAAATAAGGAAGGAATTATAAAGACTAAAATTCAAATTTAAGATCTAGCTCATTTTCTTCTAAATTAATGGGATTCTTTTATAAAGGAAGTTGCAGGTTGTGAATAAGAAAAAAGTTGAAAATGCTGAAATTTGAATATAAGAGCTACTCAATACAATCTAGTAGGTGCAGTTTGGCACTTTTCCATATCAAGATTCTGATGAAACGTGATTCTTAGGAAGTGATTAATAAAAATGTCATTCTTGAGAAAAAAATTACAGTGCTAGTATATATTGAAAAATGTTGATTAAAATCTTGAGAAGGTTATATTGATATATTTGTTTCATTAAATTTCAATAGGACTGATGTGGTAATTTTGGAAATTACTCTTACCAAATAAAATACAAATTTCATTACTTTTCACGTTCTTCAAACATATTTATTATTAACAAACATCAATTATTATTAACAAATACGTTATTTAATAGATTTATTTTTTTAAATAATAATTAATTTATTTTAAATAAACACAACATAGTGCATTTATCTCAATGTAATAAATGATTAAATTAAAAATAAGTTTTAAATATTTAATATGCATTTGAACTAGAATATAATTTAATTAAAATTTAATTTGATAGTACTTAAAATAATTTTAAAATTAATTAAATTTTCATGATTTTTTAGTTAGTAAAAATATTGGGTAAAAAAAATTTATCTACTATATTTCAAATACAAAAAAGTGAATACTTTATTGTATACCAAATATTAAAATTTAATTTGTGAGAATCTAATTATTAGGAAAGTAAGCACTTTTTTATCATATCAAACGTCCTTTTAATGATGACTTTATTTATTATTTAGGTTAATTCTATGTTATAGAATGACTACCCTCATATAATTACGCTTCTTTCATCTTAGAACAGTCGTAATAGAATTTGTCCCCAACGAATTAACTTTTTATAGCATCCCATGATGAAAATCAAAGATTTTGAAGTTTGGAATTTCATAGTTGCATAATCAAAGTGGGGAAATTACTTCTTGTTACCTTATATGCTAGCAAAATATGTTCATGGATAATAAAGGCCACCGCCAACAGTCAGTGCGGACTACCAGCAATATTCTCTAGTGAAAAGGAAGGTGAAAGCCTGTATTAGAAAATTTGACAATTTTAATTAGTAGCTAGATATTTGGATAATATCACCGATTTTCAGGATCATCTGTCATTTCTTTACGTTCAAGATGACCAAAAATTAAAATTTGGGGACTTACTAGCCGGTCTTCAAAACCAAGCATATGTGGCCAACGCTTAATTTTAATTTTGCTAATAACTTGCTTCACGGATCTAAAAGTTTCTCATGTCACTATATAATTTTGTGTTGCTATGAAAAATTTCCTTTTTTAATAAAAAAAAATTATCGGACGCTTTGAATATTTTTTTTTAAAAAAAAGGATTTTGATCTTTTGAGGATGGGATGTATACAATATCATTAAACTACATGTTCATGCAATTTATTGTTAGTTTTTAACTTCTTAATTCAATTCAAAAAGAATAATTATGCAAAACATGTGAATGAATTATTAGTTCAAATGAGATGAATGTTAGATAGATTCAAAAGGTTGTAGATTCGAGGAAATTTAAATACATAATGTTTATTTTAAATAAATTAAATTAAAGGTTGAATAAAAATCTTTGAAAATATACTAATGTGAAATATCATTTTTCAGCTCCATGTTATAATTAGACAAAAAATAATTAGAATTTAATATATTAACATTTTAGTAATTATGAATTTTAATCTCGACAGATTCAATTTTAGGAAATTATTTTGACTGTCCTACGTAAATTGTAATTATAAACAAGCATAATTATTTTTAGTTGATTCTAACAGGATGCATTAGTGCTCAAATCATTCTTTAAATAGAAATGAAAAGAGAAAGTGATGAAGGAATGGGGCCAGGCATCTCTCACCAGAACCCATAGCACCATTATGTCTGCAGAATATCCCACACGGCTCTCAATCATGCAGCTTATAAACTCTCTCTTCTCTGCTGGTTTCATTGCTTATCCCCCAAATGAATGGTAAAGATTCGAGATTGTTCAATTCGGTATAGTGGATCCTACAAAAACTAGTTGGTAGCCGCTCGTGATGCTCACTTAATTCAATTCATCATTGCATAAACTACAAATTTCAGCTTTCCAACTCATGATGTGGTTTGGTCAAAATTTATGCAACGTTTGTCGATTTTCAAGTACTTTTTGCTACCAATGTATGTGATTTTATGCGTTTAAATTTTTATACGAGAAGATGGTACCTTTTCTCATAACAAAAAAGATGATTTTGCCATTTAAAGAAAGTATCCTCCATCACTTAAGCTTTTTTTTTTTTTTCAATTTATTTACTTAAGCGAATGTTGGATTACTGTTTTAATCGGTTTTTTGACAATAAAAAATTGCAATATTTTTACATATTTATTGAGATAATCTTTTTTTTTTTTCCTTCAATCCAAATGTACTGTAACCTATATCTATACCTTCTATACCAACTTATAAAATAATCTCCTAAAGGGAATTTGCCTGCCACATGTCGACCTTCTTTGCTCGACATGTGGCAAGCTTTATTTTATTTATTTTATTTTAATTTTTTAATTTAGTTTTTTAGTTTTAATTTTTTAAGATTTATTTTTAAATGGTTTATTTTAAAGGGTTTGGTCTATATAAAAATTTATTAATTGATTTAATATTCATACCTGACCCACTTGCTAAAAAATAAAAGAAAATTTCTTTTCTTAATTATTTTCAGGTTTTTTTTATTTTTTATTTTATTTTTAATATTTTTTGTATTTAAAAGGTTAATATTTGCACTATAATTCATGAGTCAATTCAGAATTGCACTTGACCTACTCCGGAAAATAAAAAAACTATTTTATTAATTATTTTATATTTTAAATTTATATTTTATTTTATTTTTAAATAATGTATTTAAAGAGATTTATTTGTGCAGTAACTCACTAATCAATTTAGAAATTCATACTTGATCCACTCAAAAAATAAATAAGAGGATTATTTTATTAATTATTTTTATATTTTAAGATTTAAATTTTTTATTTTTATTTTATTTTTAAATGACTGTTGAAGGAGTTGTTCTCCACATAGCCTATGGGTTGATTTAGGATACGAGCTTGACAAGCTCAAAAAAAATTCAAAAATTATTTTATTAAGTAATATTTTTATTTAAATTTTAAATGATGTATTTAAAGGAATCAATCGAAAAGTTTAATTGCCAGTCGATTTAGAATCCGTTCTCAACTTGCTTGAGGAAAAAAAGATAAAAATTTATTTTATTAATTATTCTTATTTTATTTTTAAAATGATTTAATCAAAAGAGTTGACTCACACGTTGACACACATATCAATATAGAATTCCTACCCAACCCAATCAAAAACAATTAAAATAAATGATTTTATTTTAATTTTAAATGATTTATTTAATGGGACTTTGCATGTTAACTCACATATCGATTTACACTTTGTACTTGACCTGCTTGAAAAAATTTCTTCAAAATTATATTATTAATTATTTTATTTTATTTTAAAATAATGTATTTAAATTGATTCTTTTGTACATTGACTCGCAAATCAATTTAAAATTTATACTCATATTCTATATATAAATTTTAAATAAATATCATTATTTAATAAAATTACACTAAAAATTAATATTTATTGATAATAATTAAAGTTTATAAAAAAATTAAAAAACCCTAACAAAGCAGAGGCTCTTAATACTAGTTTTGTCTAAATAGATAAAAGTCCAACTAACAATTGCATTTACCACTACCAATATTATACTAGAATTAGCTTTACTTCTTGGATATCTATTGACTTTTAAGCATGTATAAATATGCAATACGTACATTAATATGTAAGTTATCGTGTGTAAATGCACGATGTATAAACACTTTGCACAATTGATATTCATATTAAATGAGAAATTGATCTCAAAGTACCCATATGAAAAGAAAGAAGTTTGTTGACGGTTAAGGTTGGTGTGGAATCTGACATAGGAAACATATAAGCCTATTCATGTGCTTTATATAGGCTTATTAGTTTCAATGTAGGATTGGACCTCAAGGGGCATTTAAGATTGTTTAGAGGGTAAGGACTTAGACAAGCTTTATTTAATCACACTTGTATGCTATATTGAATGGGCCAAGCTGAGTTCAAGCTTAGGCTAAAGGTGTTGTGGGCTTTATCTTTTTAGACCCCAAACCTTTAACAAATATTTTAAGCCCAACCTAACCAACCATGTCTAATTGAGACATGTCTTATATGGATAGGTTTTTGTTTAAATTTTGAAATGTCCTAAATAGTTTGTAGTCAGTTTAAATTTGAAACCAAAAGGTTGTCCAAATAGTTTCTGAGTTTGTTTGTGTTTTAAAAGGTTTCCCTTTTTCTTTCCTATATTAGGAACTCTTGCCCTTTCATTCTATTTTTTAGTTCTACCAATGAAAGAGAGCTGCTTCATTTTTGTTTGCTTTGTTGCCATTGATATGTGTTGTCAACTATAGAGTAATTGAGGAGACCTAAGAAATGAATTGAGAATTCTATCAAGCACTTGAGAGGTAAGCGAACATCGCTTTAAGGTTAGAGGTTTTACCTTGACTTAATCTAGTTGTTCTATGACTTCAGTAAATTAGTAATTTTTTTTTTGCTAATCGTATTCTTTCTAACACTATGATATATATTTTATTTGTTTTACAGTATCATTTACATTTATTGGAACTAGTCTTTTTATATAAAAGAATCGTTTCTTCTAAGTTTTGAATAATTGTTCATGTATTATTTATATTTATATGATTTGTTTTAGAGTATTGAGATATTATTTTTCTAACATTCTTACGTTAGGAACCAATTGACTTGCTATAGGAACCGATGCTCACAATAATTTTTCCAAACAATCTTAAATGTTCAATATTGTTTGATTACTGGCTTATTATATATTTATATTTTTTTATTTTGGTTTTATGGTTATATTATATCTTCTGATTTGGTTTCTTGTCCATATATATACTGATATTGTTGTTATATTGCTTAATTATATATTTATATCTTGTTATGTTAGTATTTGTATTTATATATATTTTAATCAATGTTCATTTCAACTTGATTTTATATCTAGTTTTATAAATTTTTACTAAGTTTTTCTTATTATTTTGAATAACATATGGTAAAACCCTCTACTGGTAATGTTGGTGCACTAATATGCCATTTTCAACACATGCGACACATGATGAGGAACCCAAGAAGTTCAGTGGTATTCGTAGATCACTTAATTCTATTCGAGCCCCTTTTAAATCAATTATGCTCAATTCGAGATATCTAGTGGAAAGCACCTCTCTTTATTCCCTAATTAATTTATAACAGTCGATGACCTAATTGGAAGGTTTGGAATGCTCGAGGATTAAATTAAACAAATGGGAACATTTAGGAAGCTAAAATATGGCTTTTTAGGCTTTTCATATGGATGTATCAATACATGGCCTTTATATATCAATACTGCATGATTTTCATAAGTTTTCAGTCATTGGGAATGTATCGATACAAAATGGGTTTAAATAAATTTTTACTTCTAGAAAGCAGTTGTATCTATCTGTTATGCAATGTATTGATACATTGACCCATGTGTACCGATACATTGCAAAATGTATCAATACATCATGAGAAAAAAAAAGGCATGAAAAAGTTGTTTGATCCAAGTTTGATGGTATTTTACTATCCTAATCACTTTAAATGATCTGAGACCAAGTCATAATAATGCAAGGAATATTTTACTAATTTTTTACAATAAAATCAAAATGGATTATAAGCTTTTGAAAATAGCAATTAGCTAAAACCATTGGAGATCATTTTGATTCTTTTTTAGTGGTATAATTCTCCAATTATGTTTGGGAGCCAATGAACTAGTAATTTGATTATTTTTCAAACAAATAAGTCTAGTTTGATTGAAATGTAAGGGAATACCATTTTTAGTTAAAGTTAAAAGCTTTATCTGGCATAAATAAAAGATATGACCATTTCAAGGGGATGTTGTCCTTTTAGGCATGCATAGGATGATGGTTGGTTAGTCAAGGAGGTTTTAAATCCTTTTGGGCATCCAAAATAGAGGGGAAGTTGATTCTCAGCTAAAAGAAGTCAAAAAAAAAAGAGAGAAAAAAAGATAGAAAAACAAGAGAAAAAAAGAAAATAGGGTTTTGAAAAGCTAGTATCAAGGTGATTTTCTACTTTGTTTGCTCATCTTTCTCTTCATCTTATTTGAGCTCGAGGATCCTAACCATGCTTAGGTGATGAGTTGAGCCAAAGGTGTAAAAGCCATGCTTATGGCCAAATCTTAAGATATGATCTTTTAATGTTCTAGTTTGATTTTTTTTTATGATTATTGTCTAAAGTCTCATAAAAATCAACTTTATATCAAGAAAAGTTATTTTCATGCATTTAAAACTGAGCATGTTTGATTTTTAGATGTTTCTTTCATGTAGTTCTTTGTTCTAAAACTTGTAAATTACTTCATGTTATTCATGTTCCATGTTATGTACGATGCATTCCATGTTATTCATATGTCATATGTTTATAAGTTTCATGTTCCATACCGTTTCCATGAAAATATTGTCATCATTTGGGCATTCCTTTGCATATTTTTTGCATCCATGCAAGTTTTAAGTTTGTAAAATATGTCCTTATGGATAAAAGTCATGCATGATGTTGCTATCATTTGATTTTGAAATAGAAAAATAAAAGAAAATGATTTTAAGAGTAGTTTTAGAGGTTAGCTAAACCTATGGACCATTATGAAATTTTACCAAAATGTTTTCATGCATATCAGGGACCATTTTGCATTTTCCATGCATTTTAGGTTCATTAGGTTTTTTCATATAATCTAGGGACCATTCAGCATTTTCTACATATTTTAGGTTAGTTTATGTAATCTAGGGACCATTTTGCATTTTTTATGCATTTTGGGTCCATTTGGGTTATGTCACATAACATAGGCTCACTTTAGAATTTCCTTTCATTTTAGGAATGTTTAGAGTATTTTGTATAATCTAAGGTCACTTTAAAGATTTCCATCAGCTTAGGGTCATGTGGGAACTTTCATGTCGAAACATGTTCATTAGGGAATTTAGGTAATAGTAACTTAAAACCGAGTCTAAGTTCATATGGGAACTTCATGTCAAAACATGCCTATTAACTTCACTTAGGTACTAGTACCTTAAAATCGAGTCTATTATCATGTAAGAACCTTTGAGTTGAAACATGTTTGCTAAGGTTATTTAGGAGTCTCTAAGGTCATGTTGGAATTTTCATGTCAAAGCATGTTCTTAGAGTCACTTTCATGGTATTATGTTGAGAATAGCAAGTGTGCATATATATATTTGTTAATTATAAAATATATTTTTGAAAAAAACTGAGGCAATATCCTTGAGTTAAAATAGTCCATAAATGTGCTTTTAGTATATGGAAGTTAACTCAGCCATTATTTTAAAGAAAAAAAATACCTTTTTTAAACAAGTAAATCAGAATTTTCAATTTTCCTAAGAAACTTTCTTATTCCTCCAGGTTTTCTGGAAGGGTGCGAAAGATGATTTTGATTTTTGAAATTTATGGAAACCTAATTTACTTAAATTAGAATTAATAATATTAATTGTAAGATATTTCAAAATATGAGAATTATAATTAAATGGTAGGAAATTAAAAACCAATTTCAATTGAGAGTTAGGATAATAGATAATGAATAGCTGCTGATTTATTGGCATTGCGAAGGGGACATGTCTCACTTTGCACGTAACCAACTCTTGAATCCTTTTTATATGAACCTCTAGTTTTTTAAGTAGACTTTGAAATTTGTTTTCAAGCATTTTGTAACCCTTCAAAGATGAACTCCCCTGAGTGACTAATCTTACCTAGCCAAAATAGATTAGTAGTGACTCCAAGTATTTTAGTTATTTTGTGATGACCATGTAGGGAAATTTTGAATGTGCGATTCAATTTGAATTACCAAGTCTCATCCTAAAGCAAAAAAACAAAAAATGAAAAAAAAAAAGAAAAGGAAAAAGAAAAAAGAGATTTAGCTATCCCAGTTTGGCATGTTGGATTGGTGTTTGGCACTTTAAGATAGTGTGGACTTCAAATGGTGACAAAAGATGCTACCTTACTTCACCATTTTTAGTCTAGCCTGACTTTTACGAAAAAAAGGTCTCAATTCTTAAAGAAAGAGAAATAAATACTATCGTTGTGGCCTAGACAAAAGCATGGAAACCTTCTAATTTTCTATGCAAGAACTGTATCGTTAACTAACTAGATAACATGTTATATAATGTGTATAATTTGACCAAAACAATAAAAGAGTTATGAGAGTCCATAAACTAGTAGTACAGAACCAACGATGCTAAAATGATAAGTATATGATTTGTAGGTTTTTAGACTTCAAGATGGTAGAATTAAAGGCTGTAATCAATCTAGTCTAAAGCTTTCAATTGATCCTCCATGAAATCACTGTTGAAGGTATGCTGCTAAGCAATCCATTTTAGGTGATTGTTGTAGATACCTTATTTTGTTCAAGCTAATTTTTAGTAATCTAGAGCATAGATGTAAGAGGGGGAGACGCTGTTGCCTGGTAAAAAAGTATTTGAAGGATGTCAAGAAGGCCTAGGGATCATATCAAAGGTAAATGCAAAAATGTGGCATCAAATGATGTAGTCCAAGGTATCTAGGGACAAAAGATATGAGAAAATTTATAATTTTACTTAAATGCATTGATACATGGTTCTCATGTATCGATACAATGCTCCAACGCACCAAAAATTTGAAATGTGCCCATTTGTATCTATACAACATGTAGATGTATTGATACATAAGCCTCTGTATCGATACAGGACCTTAGGTATTGATACTAGACCATGCTAGGACTAAAACATGCATTCTGTAAAGAAATGTATCGATACATATCAACATGTATTGATACAGTGGTTCATAGTATCGATACAATGATTATTGTATCCATACAATATTCATTGTATCCATACAATGTTCATTGTATTGATACCATCAAGGTTTCTGGACCAATGTATCGATACATGCAGGCCATTTTCACGGTCTAGGCATTTTTGACTCATCCACCATTGATCCAAAACTCGATTTTAACTCATTTCTTTGCATAAGGAAAGATTAAAACACATATAAGATTACGAATTTAGACTTTTGAATTAATCATAACATCCTTTTAAAGTCTAAATTGGATCAAAAAGGGTCAACATCACATGATCACCCTACTCCTTAGCTTGTTAACCAATATCACCATCAGCCACACTATTTGCTAGAAAAGCATTTCAGCATTTAATCCAGCCACCAAATGCACATCACATTGGCAGCAAGTTGCTTCTTATAGCCACCTTATAGCCACCATGCTGACATCACCTTGTCCCCCTTGAGAAATGGCCAAAAACACCTCCAATTTGGCTCTAAAAGGCTAGTATAAATGGACCACTTCTGTCTCAGCAAAAAAAGGTTAGATTCTAGCTCATTTACACTTCCAAAAACACATTCACACACCAAGAACACCAGAATCCCGTAGCTCTTCACCCACCACCCAAAAATAGCCCCAAAACACTTGCTTTCATCCACTACAAACTCCAAAAATCACCCTTATCCATACCAGAACCAAAACCTCATCATTTTTCTCTTTTTCCAGCTTATTAACAGCAAGGAAAAGATGAAAATTCAAGCCATCTCTCCTGCACAAATCATTTGGCCAAGAAGTGAAGTTTTGTTGGTATAACTCCTTACTTTATCACTTTCATTTGTATTTTAGCATCTTCATCATTTTAGGGAACTCTCCATGTATCCATCACCCTCTTAGGATTATCATGCATTATTATGGCTTTTGGTTATGGTAGTTTAGGATTTGATGCCTTAATGCCCCTTTTATGTGCAAAATGCCTCATTTTATCCTCATTAGTTACATATCTCTTGTTCATGCATTTTTTCCATGTTCATGCATCTTGTTATCATTAATCCATGCATGAATCAGTAGCTAACACATTTCAAGCACATTTACACCTTAACTTGCATGAATTATTGTCATTTTCAGCATCCATAATATTTTTTTTGTCAAAGTGCATAACACTTTCTTTGTCTAGGCCATTAGTAAAATTAGCATCCCCATTCATGTTATGTGCTTTGTTGTTTTCTCTTTGTCAAAATGCATGTTAGATGATTGTCAAAAACTGATTTTTAAAACCCCCTCAAGCCAAGCATGTTAACCTTAACCAATGAGGACTAGTATGGACTTATCATTTTCCTTAAAGATAGCAAAATATCTTGGGAAAAATTAAGTTTTCCAGATCTGGAATCTTCATTAAACAAGCTCAAATCTTTTGATTTTGAAATGAACATGGTCTTACAACTATTCCCTAAATGTTTTATGCCTTTTCCTTGAGTCAAAACCTTGAGTGGTATGATCAACGGGCTGTTTCATCATCCCAAACTACTCTAAGGCTGTACAAATGAGTTCGTGATGCTCATGCCACTCTTTCCCTTCAGTCATAGACATTTGAACATCATAACTCGAGTTTGGACCCGTAGACAAAAAATGAGAAATATCTCCTACTTTCATCATCCCAAACTACTCTAGGGCTGTGCAAATGAGTTTGTGATGCTCATGCCACTCTTTCCCTTCAGTCATAGACATTTGAACGTCCATAACTCGAGTTTGGACCTGTAGACCAAAAAATGAGAAATATCTCCTGCTTTGGCTTGTTCCTTATTGGCATCACAACTATTGCAAATTGAAAAATCACTTTAAAATCCTAAACGATTTTTCATGAATTTTCTGATATTTTTCTACCAAAGCATGTCAAATTATCTTTAAAACGATGTCTTATTCACCCTTGGATCATTTCGGATGAGA